>MU224811.1:626222-641587 GCA_018584345.1 Thuja plicata | reverse complement strand
CGAGCCCATTCCATCCCTTCCCAAACCGCAATGATGTTATCAAGAATATACCTGGACTTAATAAAGCCAGTTTGCTCAGGACGAACAATGAGGGGAAGGAGATGTCTGATCTTGAGAGCTAAGGCTTTGGCAATGATCTTGTAAGAGACATTCAACAGAGTGATGGGCCTCCAATTGCAGATATCCTCTGGATCACCAGACTTAGGTATGAATTTAATGTTCCCTTTGTTAATTATGTTGCCTAAACTTTTGTTGTGAAAAGCTTCCAGGTAAACTTTGTGCAAATCAGGACCCACAGCATCCCAGAGGTGTTTGTAGAATTCACAGGGGAAGCCATCGCAACACAACCAAAGATATTTTCATACGTTGGGAACAACCGTCAACTTAATTTCCTGAATGACAGTCAAATTCAATTCTTTTTTAGGTCCAACGTTAATGTCAGCATTCATTGGTAGCCATCTTCAGCATTTTTGAGGTTCAACGTTAACGTGACCATTCATTAATTCGCTCCTCCATAATATATTTAGTTTTTGAAAAATTAAACACAGTTTTCCGGCCGTCATATTTAAAGCAGTGCCTTAAGTAGCGTAATTTCCAAGTCAAAATGATTGTAAATGCACTCAACCTCTTTATAATGAATTTTCTCAACCTCTTTATAATGAATTTTCACCTTTGGCTTCTGACAAATAGGGACATTTTAAATGTAAGGAAACGGCTATGCAGACCACTAATTTTACCAGATTTGACAATTTGATAGTAAAAACGATAAAACAGTAGTTTTTTAGTTTTTAATTTAACTAATAAATGTTATAAAACAGTCAAATCTAAGGGTCTCTGGGAGTTGGGAGTGAGGTTGCTATTTCTGGCCTGTTTCCGGCTGGGCATTCCCGTTGTAGTTCAGTGATGGACGAAATCAGGAAAATGTTCTGCTTAATCCTGTTCTTTGTTTTCACAGTCTGTATCCACCTGAAAAGTTCTGATGGTGCAGGCGAAGGTGGAGATGCTCTTTCCTTGGGCGCATCGATTACTGGAAATCAGACTATAATTTCAAAGAATGGCACATTTGAATTGGGCTTCTTTAGCCCAAATGGAACCAATAAATGGTATATCGGCATCTGGTATGCCAATTTAATAGAGAAGAGATTTATTTGGGTGGCTAACAGGGAGAATCCAATGAGAAACAAGTCTGGCGTTCTGAAGCTGTCAAAAGAAGGTGATCTGGGACTGTTCGATGCAGAGGGCGCGTCTGTTTGGTCTGTCAATGGGACCAAAAAGCCTTCCCGTGCGGTGATATTAGATTCTGGTAATTTTGTAATTCTCAGTGATGACAACAAATCTGAAACTGTTTGGCAGAGTTTCGACTATCCTGTGGACACCTTGTTGCCAGGGATGAGGTTCGGTGGACAACAAAAGCTAGTCTCTTGGAAAAGCTCATTCGATCCCGCTCCTGGGATTTTCTCCTATCAAGTGGACCCATCCGGGGCCATACAATTCGTGCTAAAATGGAACAATTCTGTACAGTATTCGGCAAGCGGGATTTGGGATAGCGAGTCTTTCAGTCAATTTCCATGTATGATAAACGAAGTCTTCTTCTACAATCTCAGCGTTGAAATTACTAATTTTAGTTGGTATGTCAAATATACATTAATGGGTACCAAGAATATCCTCTCACGTTACGTCCTAGTTAAGGATGGAGGATTGCAAGCATATGGTCTGCTTGATGACGGTAAATGGAGCCTGTTCTGGTCTCGACCAGCAGACCCATGTTCCGTATATGGTCTGTGTGGCGCTTACGGAACCTGCAACTCCAACAATATTCAGTTCTGCAGCTGCGTTGAAGGTTTCATCCCAGCAGACACTCGCGCCTGGAATTCACAAGAGTCGTGGTCGAGTGGCTGTGATCGGCAGAGCCCCTTAAACTGCGATACAGAAAAAGGCAGCACGGACGGATTCGTGGAGCCGAGCATCACGTTGCCTGATGCTGATTCCGCATCGTCATAACCTGCAACCACAAAGAAAGATTGCCAGATAGCCTGCCTCCTCAACTGCTCTTGCACTGCGTTTACTTTCAATCCACCTTCAGGGCCCTGCCAAATTCGGTCAGGAGATTTGTTGAACATGCGTAGCTCTCTTCCATCAAACAGCAATTCAAATGTCTTTGTTCGAGTAGCTGTCTCTGTACTTCCAAAGTTTGATCCAACATACTCATCGAAACGCAGAACCACAAGTATTATGCTTGGTATTGTTGGTGTTGTTACCATTGCTTTGGGCGTCTTCTCAATTTTAATGTGGCGGAGGCATCGGCAGAGGCTTTGGCTACGATCTATAGAGAGGCGTCCAGATCCCTCGAATTCTTTTCTTAGAATGTTTAGTTACATGGAGTTGAAGATTGCAACCAGGAATTTCAGGTCTAAGCTTGGGAGCGGAGGATTTGGCACGGTGTACAAAGGACGGCTAATAGACGGTACACTTGTGGCCGTAAAGAAGATGGAGGGTGTACAAAGACAAGACGAGAAGCAATTCCGAGCAGAAATCAGTTCTCTGGGAAATATACAACATGCCAATTTGGTCAGGCTTCGAGGGTTTTGTGCACAAGGATCGAGAAGGTTTCTGATTTATGATTTCATGCCTAACGGCTCTCTTAATTCCTTACTCTTGTCAAGTAAATCCAAAGGTAAACAGAAGGTACTCAATTGGAAGAACCGATTTGAGATCGCGTTAGGCATTGCAAGAGGACTACTTTATCTCCACGAAGAATGCAGAGATTGCATCATTCACTGCGATGTTAAGCCAGAAAATATTCTTTTGGACAATAATTTTTCACCCAAGTTGGCTGATTTTGGGTTGGCAAAGCTTGTGGGAAGGGATTTCAGCCGTGTGTTAACAACAACAAGAGGAACAAGAGGGTATTTGGCTCCAGAGTGGATCTCTGGTCTTCCCATCACTCCCAAGGTTGATGTATACAGTTTTGGTATGACACTCTTGGAAATCATATCCTGCCGAAGAACTCTGGATCTAACCGTGCAAGATTCCAGTCAGTATTACTTTCCTGCATGGGCTGCAACTCAAATTTGCAAGGGAATCACAATCAATATTGTGGAGGGTAGTGCAGAGGAGAGAGAAATTGAAGAGGTAAGAAGAGCAAGTATTGTAGGTTTGTTATGCATTGAACATGATGAAGATATGAGACCAAGCATGCGGGAAGTTGTGTTGATGTTGGAAGGGAAGATGCAGCCACAAATTCAGCAGATCCAATGCTCTGCGCTCATGGGCAAGCAAGCAGACCGAAGGTACACTGATAGCAGTACTGATACCTAATGTTATTAGATGGAGGCTTCTGATGCTCCGACCCTTGACCAAGGTAAACTGAAAAAAAAGGCTCCTTTCTAAATTTGCCAAAGGAGCTCAATCATTACTAGAAAGCTGTTAAGCCCTCTACCCTTTAGGAGGGTCTCGTTTCAGGGGTAATTGTTGTTGGTTGCTTTTTTTTTTAAAAATAATTCAGGTTTTTTTTAGGTTATTAGTTTTTTTTGTTGGGTGTTTTCACTTTTTGTGAGTTTCCTTCTCTTCAACCTTTTAGCTGATTTGTAATGGTTTGGGCCCTCTCCCATTTTATCTAATAGAGTAACATGAAATCCACTCATTTGAAAAAAAAAATCATCGAATCATGTGATTATCTTAACTTGTAACCTATAGTCGAAATGATAAAGCTCCTACTACTTTATATGTTTAAGATTTTGGCGATAAGTCCTCTTTAGATAAAGTTACCTTCTCTCTGTTTGTCAATATTTTCTTTGCCATTACAAGTTTGACCAATCATCATTGTGTACTTGCTCAAGATATTTTTCCCCCTAAAAAAGTAGTGTGGCTTGAAATCATGTCTTGTTTGAAAATTTAGTGCCATCACAATTTTTTCCTTAAGATGATGTTATTAGCTACCTCTACACTTTAAAATTTTGATTTCAAAAGTTTGACCCATCATCATTGTACACTTGTTCAAGATATTTTTTCTCCTAAGAAATTATTGTAGCTTGAAATCATGTCTTCTTTGAAAATTTAGTGTCATCATAATTTTTTCCTTAAGCTGATGTTATTAGCTACCTCTGATGGTGAAGTTGTTTGGTTCTAAATGAGCCCACCAAGGATCAAGTCTTGTTGAGTGCAAGGCTCTGACACCATATGGGATGAGGTCGGGATTGTGTCCCAAATAGATTTTGGCAGAATACATACCCATCAGTCATTGGCTCTTAGCCATAAAGGTTCTGAACCTCCAAACAAAAATACATAATCACAAGTATTGTGGTAGATATTGCTGCTATTGTGTACCGTTGCTTTGGGTATCTCTCAATTTTAATATGGTAGAGGCATCACAACAGACAATGGCTAGGATCAATGGAGATGCTTGTAAATTCCATGAATTATTTTCTTAGAATGTTGACCTGCATGGAATTGAAGATTGCAGCTAGGAATTTAAGGTCTAACCCAGAGAGTAGAGAATTTGACATGATGTTTAAAGGACACCTAATAGGTAGCACATTTTTGGTCATTAAGAAGATGGAGGGTTCAAGAAAGGATGACAAGCAATTATGAGTAGAAATCAATTCTCTTAGAAATATACAACATGGCAATTTGGCCAGGCTTTGAGGGTTCTGTGCATAAGGATGAACAAGGTTTATGATTTATGATTTCATGTCTAATGACTCTTTGAATTCCTTACTCTTCTCAAATAATTCCAAACGCAAACTTGAGGTACTCAACTAGAAGAACCAATTTGAGATCGCGTTATGCATTGCAAGAGGATTACTTTATGTTCATGAAGAATGCAAAGCTTGCATCATTCATTGCAATGTTCAGCCCAAAAATATTCTCCTGAATAATAATTTTCACACAGGTTGGAAAAGCTTGTGAGTAGATTTTTTAGATGTGTCCTAACCACAACAAGAGGAAAAATAAGATATTTGGCTGCATAGTGGATCTTGGATCTTCCCATCTCTCCTAAGGTTGATGTCCATTTTTGGTATGATTCTCTTTGATATCATTTCTTGCCAAAGGAATCTTGATTAAAGTGTACAATATTCTTGTAAGTATTACTTTGCATCTTGTGTTGTAGCTCATATTTACAAGGACAACATAATTAATATTGTCAATGAGGGTATTGTAGAGGAGAGAGACATTGAAGAGCTTTGAAGAGTACGCATTATAGCATTGTTATGAATTAAAAATTATAAGGAAGTGAGGTCGAGCATGGGGTAAGTAGTGCTAATGTTGGAAGAGAAGACACAACCACAAATTCTACAGATTTAGTGCTTTGCACTGATGGCCGAGAATTTTTTTTGAAGGAACACTGATAGCGGTGGTGATAGCTGATGCTTATTGTGTATAAGTAGTCATATTATTTGAATACTAAAGCTGATTTAGTTTACAAAATTTAACTTTTTGAAATTAATGTATGATTATAAAAATATCTACATATAAATAATAGCTATGAATGAATTTTATATAGAAAGATATTTAGATTATTTATAAAGTTTATTACGTTTTTGATGTGGGGGCACCTCGACCTTGGAGCATTATGCCAAGTTGCATAATATTGATATGTTTAAGTCATTTAAAATTGCATTGATTTGGAATCAAAAGTCGGACAACATTATGTAATATCAGGTAGATGAACAGTTTGTCTAACTACCCTGGAATCTCTATAAAGAGACAACATGTAACTGAATAGAGGAGATAGAGAGTGAAAAGCTACGGGCAGATACAGTAAAGAAGATAAGAGAGAATTAAAATCGGCTCTCTGGCGGCAGCCAAAGAGCCATGCATATGTAGCTGCAGTATTCATATTAACGAAGTTTACTTATTAGAGATTTATTTTTGCTATCTTTCCATGTTAATGATTTTTGCAGTTCAGTTTCTTGGTTTTGATTTATTTTATGAAAGAATACAACAGTTGTATGGAATCGGGTTTGTTCATGATTCCCAAATTGATATTAAAGAGTTTATTTTATTTGTGAATCAGTTTATGACAGTCTCGTTTGGGACAATGGAAACTGTTCATTTGATAAAGAATGTGTTTGATAACCAAAATGTTAATCTATGATGGTGTTTAAGTCTAAAACAATTTTTTTTCCAAGAACCGTTATTCAACTATTGTATTGGTTTCAAAATATGAAAGACTATCTTAGGAAAAAAACACAGTCTCAGTGCAGGGGGCTCTATCTTCCAAACCTACCATTGGATCTTGCTAAGATTCAAGTATGTTGGTGATAGCCTAATTGCGACCATCCTCACCAGAGTGATCAACAAGTTTTTATCCGGTTCAAAAGTTATTCATCTCTGTGTAAGAGTCTATCTAGAGTAGCATGAATGTCATATTGAATTATGTTTTGAAGGAACTGGTATGGTGTGTCTAGAGAAAGACAGTTAGAAGATGCAGAAATTCATTATTATTATTGGAGTATATGAAAATTGAGAGCCTCTAGTTTATGTATATAGAGAAGAAAATATATAGTCTACAGAGATAAAGGTATCTTCAAAGAAGATTTAACAAAGATTATGGAGCATTTTGGAGAATGGATGAGTGAGTCAATTTTAAATTATATCATAATGGTATCAGAGCTTAGAAGATTCTGAGCGTGTAGAAGGCAATCTACACTAGGCAGTAGTGTGGGTTCTTGGTTGTGGGATTGATCCATCCAAGTTGCAGAAGGATGAAGTTGTTCTTGCATGTGAAGATCTTAGTAGAGGTCTTGGTATTGTCTCCATCGAGATGAAGCTGGGTAGAAGGTGCACAATGAGAAAACACTAAGCAAAGGGTGGGAAGAATTTTCCAGAATCTTGTGTGGGTAAGATGGTAGTATGGTGATGGTATGAAGCAACAACATGAAGAGTAATTGACAGAAATCAGCATAAACTCCATTGATGGGAGTCATGTGAAAGCAACGGAGGACGCATCAGAAGCATTGACCCAATGATGAAGACAAAGAGGCAAAAGATTTGTTTTCCAAATTATCCCCACAAAATTTCCATGGGACGTGGAAATATTTTAAGCTCATGAGTATGATGCAGGGGCGCCTTGACCTTGGAGCATTATGCCAAGTTGCATAATATTTATATGTTTAAGTCATTTAAAGTTGCATTGAAATTGCATTGATTTATAATCAAAAGTCGGACAACATTATGTAATATCAGGTAGATGAATGGTTTGTCTAACTACTCTAGAATCTCTATAAAGAGACAAAATGTAACCAAATAGAGGCGATAGAGAGCGAAAAGCTATGGGTAGATAGAGTAAAGAGGATAAGAGAGAATTAAAACTGGCTCTCTGGTGGTAGCCAGAGAGCCATGCATTTGTAATTGTAGTATTCATATTAATGAATTTTACATATTAGAGATTCATTTTTGCTATCTTTCCATGTTAATTCTTTTTGCAGTTTGGTTTCTTGGTTTTGATTTATTTTATGACAAAATACAACACTGGTATGGAATTAGGTTTGTTCATGATTCCCAAATTGATATTAAAGAGTTGATTTTGTTTGTGAATAAGTTTATGACAGTCTCGTTTGGGACAATGGAAACCATTCATTTGATAAAGAATGTGTTTAAGAACCAGATTGTTAATCTATGATGGTATTTAAGTCTAAAACAATTTTTTTTTCCAAGAACCGTTATTCAGCTGTTGTATTGGTTTCAAAATATGAAAGACTATCTTAGGGAAAAATGATGTCTTAGTGCGGGGGCTCTATCTTGCAAACCAACCATTGGATCTTGCTAACATTCAAGTATATTGGTGATAGCCTAATTGCAACCATCCTCACCAAAGCAATTGATGAGTTTTTATCTGTTTCAAAAGTTATTCATCTCCGTGTAAGACTCTATCCAAAGTAGCATGAATGCCATATTGAATTATTGTTTGAAGGAACTGGTATGGTGTGTCTAGAGAAAGACAGTTAGAAAATGTAGAAATTCATTATTATTATTGGAGTATAAGAATATTGAGAGCCTGTAGTCTGTGTATAGAGAAGAAAAGATATAATCCGCAAAGATAAAGGTATCTTCAAAGAAGATTTAAGAAAGATTATGTGTTGGAATTATATTGGAATGATGTACTGAGAGGGGAGGGGTGAATCAGTACCTCTAAAACTTTTCTTGGTTAGCCTATTAACCCTTAATCATTAGTTTGTAAATTATCTTATCTAACTGTTCATCTTTCTTTATGTATATGCAATCTTATCATAAGTTCTTTAATATGTAACATTAAAATAGATAACACATGACACAAGATATGATATCACAGAAAACTCCTGTTAGGAAGTAAAAATTGCGGTGGGGATTGTTACCCACAAGACTTCACTATCTGCAGAGAAGAAGGGGCCGGTTAAGGCTTTACAATTTGGTCACTTCTGATGACCTACCCTGTTAGGAGTATTACAGTGGAGACTTGTTAAGATCTACTTCGTTTGAAGCTTTAGAAACACTGTTAAGTGTGCACTCTGTTAAGAGATCTAGAAAGAATGGTTAAGTCCACCTTCTACAAAAGGATTTAGATGTGATGCACTTGTTAGAATGCAACTGCATAAGTCTTTGATCTGATGATGTATGCAATCTCTAATTTCTGATAATAGATCCAATAAAGCTTCCTATGTATAAGTAATCATCCTTCCATGATTGAATAATACCTTTGTCTACTCATCGGTAGCCTCTGTGTGTTCTTGACAACTGATGTGATCTATTTCTTAACTTTGCATGAATTCTGCCTTCTGCTCCTTAGATGCTCTTCGTGGCTATCAACAATAATGAATTCATAACTCACAATTGATTTGAACATCTATTCATACTAGATTTTGTCTCAATTCTTGATTCACGCTTGGCAAGTTAACTCTAGATCCAAGGTTTACAACTTGACCTTGATCTTTAGTTAGATATGTTTTAGATCCGTTAGGATGCTTTAAAATATTTACATAAAGCTTGCTTGACCCTCAAATTATGCATTAAAACAAATTAAAACTCTATAAATAGAATTACATTGCTTTATCTGTCGTGTAAAACTCAGATCCACAATTTGCGGGTTCTCTAACTGACATAAATGATATTTTTTTTTAAATTAAGAAATTAAAAAATATAATTGTAAACTATAGAATTGTTGAAATTTTTTTTAAAATTTATTTATAATGATTTATTGAACTATTGAAAAAGTTGAATGTATGGTGATTCACCCCTGTGAGCATCACCTAGATGCAATGAGTGTTAAGTGTTCGATTCATTCCATGAGAGATAGGTTCTTGTGAATCACCTTTTATGAACCATGGGTCAGTGAGTTTGACTCGAAACTACATAGTTGAATCATGATAGTAATATCACAATTTGACTTGTTGTGGTAAATACCTCCTACGTATCAATTGATGAGCTAAAGGGTCTCTATAATGAATGTTTCATAAGGCACAACACTTGTTGAAGGTTTAATAAATGGGGTAACAAGCTAAGTAGATTTAACGTTGGACGTAACTCCATGGTTAAGCGCACTTGAGTTGACACAATACATGAATGTGTGACCTCTCGGGAATGCCCGATGCTTCAACCCTATGAGCATCACCTAGATTCAATGAGTGTTAGGTGTTCCATTCATTCTCATGAGAGATGGATTCTTGTAAATCACTACTCACAAAACATGTGTCAATAAGTTTGACTCAAAACTACACACTTGAATCATGATAGTATAATCACAAATTGGATGCAATGAATACAATAGTATTCTAGAAACTAATAATTGATACAATAGTAATAAACGACCAAACATTATAATTAAATATTATGCAACTTAGAATAAAACAAGTATGCTTAAATCATTTATTTTGAATACATAAATCATTCATAATTAAATATTATCCATCTTTATATAAAATAATTATGATTAAATCATCAACTTTGACTACATAAATCATTCATATATATAAATCATATATGTTGTTGACAATTTTAATAATATTTTAACGTCCTGGTGCTCTCTGTGACTTCACCATCCCGTCATTCTCTCTCTTCGCTTTCAACTGCTAGCTTGTCTTCATTGTTTATTACTTTTCCGTCTACGACAACTGACCTTTGCACGTATGTTAAATTGTCTCGACTTGTCTGTCGTGCAACGTTTCTCCATCTAACACATAAGACTTTGCCATAGATTCGAAGGAATTTTCAAAGGTTTTAATTGAAATCAGTTTTCGTTATGTACAAAACAGCATATATCGATTGTCCTAACACTTATTTCTACTGTCAAGCCTTAGATCTTAAAATAAGATATTGCCTCTAATGGTGTCGTCTAACATAGAGCCAACTTTTAATACTTTTCTTTTTATCAATAAGAGTGATGAAGGGATGACTATCAATAATGAAATACGAAATACCAATGGTGGTACTAAATTTTCTAAGAAGACATGATTTGTACATGATTTTAGGTTATGCAATTTTTTGGGAGAAAATAATTCTTTTAGAAAGTGCAACATGACGATGGGCCAAACTTTTATTGACAAAGAAAAAATTGAAAATAAGGAAAGTTTTTGTAAAGGGGACTTGTCCACAAAATCGTAAACATATAATGTAATAGAAGTTTTAGCATTTCAACTATAGTTTATAAGCTAGAATATTCAATGTATTGTTGTAAAAATTGCACAATTCAAAAAGGAACATTTTACTTTAAAAAATGATGGAATGTCATTTTGTTACATACTTTTATGAAAACATTAATTTTTCATCAATAAAAAATGTATACATGTAAATGACAAATTGATATATGTTTTCGATTAAAGGAAAATAGGTTTTGAAGGGACTTGAAACCCTTTTCAACAAAACTATCCAGTCAAAAGAAACCAACCACTAACCAATCACTGGGCAAGAGAAAAAACATAAGCAACAAAAATAGGGGACATACCCCAAAGACCTTATAAAGTTTTTACTAAATTATATTTCATTTGAACTAGATCTTCATTGATGGTACAACCCTTGTTGATGATGCTAGCACTGGGAGTAACACCTTTGTCCTTACTATGAAGCCTATTAGTGAGACCAGGGTGTTAGGAATTAATCTTTACTTGGATTAATTTCCTATTTTTGTCTCTTGTAGGATTATTCTAAGGAACCCCTACACATTTTTTGTCCTCTAATGAGTTCTCATAACTCATTTTATTTATTTCAAATATATTTAGAATATTAAATTTCCTCCTTATGAGGTGACACATTAAACCCACATAGGACGCTAGATGACATGTTTAGACTTGGGAGTTACTCCTTTCTCTCACCTCTATACATTAGAGGCGCCTCTCTCTTTTCTTCATGTTGTAGTTGCAATATTGTAGCATTTTGCTCTCTCTCTCTCTCTAGGCTTTTGCCATCTACATAATTTAGGGATTTTTTTCTTTGTTTTTTGCCCCATATAAATTTGATTTCTCCTTCTTGAATCTTGGTGTGCATGCTCTTGATCACTTGGGTTTCTTCTATTGAGAGATTGTTGAGATGTTGTTTAGATTGTGCATATATGTGCTTGCATTAATGTTTTTTCATTGATGTCAACATATTCCTACTGTTAGAGACAGTGTTCCTAGCATGATCAACCAGATGTTTTGATAGGTGCGGTTACTACTTTGAAGATCTGATGTTACGAATCTATAATCGTGCTATTGGATGTTTGTACTTGACTCTTTTCAAGTTGTAGAGGATCACATGATGATTTTAGTGAGGTATGATGAATTTATAAGAGACATATATTTTGGTTGTTCAGACTATGACAATGTTTCAGTATTTGGATCAGTGTGGATTAGTTATGCAATATTCTTGGCTGCTAAACTAGTGGTGAGTCCAGGACATGGATATGTGTCCCCATCTCGAGTGGTTTGTGATTTTGATGCTAGCAAGCTAACTTTCTTTTATGACAGTTTTTTCTGATTAGTGTTCCTGATGAATAATGCAGAAAAGTGTATGGATTTTGTGATAGAGGTGTTCATGTTGGTGTCTTGGTATTTCATGTTGCTTGTCGATGTTTCTAGATCGTGTTCTATTCATGTTGTTGGATCACGCTGGATTATGTGATTGGATTTGCTTAATTTCATGTGGAGTGTTGTTGTTCTTTATTTGGTGTTAGCTGACCTGATGATGTAGCATGTTGTGAAGAATTGTGTTGTGATTTACGGATCTAGAGCGTGTTCAAGGATGTTGTTATGGATCTCTTTGAGTATTGATATGTATTGAATTAATATTTTTTAATTAAGTCCCTAGTTGACCTAGTTGAGATAAATTGATGTAATGTGTGTATATATGCAATTATTTTTTATTGCGGTAGTATGTATGAGATGAGAGAGTGTGTAGAGATGTGCGAAGAGGTATGAGTGGAATTTGTAATTGAGGCAAAAATTGTTGTACTTCATTAGAACTATTTTGGCATATCAGAGATCCTATTTGTCAATTTGTGTGTTTGGATAGTATTTCCTCTATGATTTATAACCAAAGATTGTTGTAAGGTAGTGAGCCTTCATTGGGATTGAGATCTTTTTGTATTTGAGTAGTGAGCTCTAGGCAATGTTCCTGAATGCATGTGCATCCCCCTTTGTAATACTCCTAACATTTATAGAAGATTCAATGACGGGTGAAGACATGCAAGACATGCAAGACATGTGGCAACTGATAAAGTTGAGTACTATACACTCTTATGCAATCAGAGAATGGTAAAACCCTAATACAACTATCTTTGGAAGTTGCCCTAAAAAGGAAAGTGCATGATATAAGCATTTTTTAGGGTTGCAGACTGGGATAGTAAAAGAGTGTATTGTTGGTATGATCTCGTGCTACTGGATTTGTCTTTGAGTGTCGATTGTCTCCTGAAAGAACTTGCATTGCAAGTGTGTTGTAACCATTGTGTTGAAGATAATACATTGTGTAGGTTTTGGAGTGCTGGGGTTTTTTACTAAAAGGTTTTCCCCAGGGTAAATCATTGTGTCATTCTCTATTTTCTATATGCATGGTATATGGCTGCAATATCATTGTTAAAGTAGTTAACGAATCTGAAATTGTAAGGATTTAAAATAATTTGCACAATACTTTCCTTTAGAGATTAGTGTAGGAAGTTGTTTCCGCACCTGACTTTCCTTACAAGTGGTATCAGAGCCTGATCAACTTTTGATCCTAGTTTTTGGTTAGGGTTTTTTGAGCCAATCTCAAGTTGAGTGGGAGTTTTTTGTGTAGAGTATTCTAAATCTTATTTATAGATTGAGATGGCAAGTTCCTCATATAGTAGAATAGAGGTGGAGAAATTTAATGGCACTAATTTTGAGTTGTGGAAACTCAAGATGGAAGGCATGCTTGAAGATTGCTACCTATGGGAGGTTGCTTCACTTGATGTGAGGCCTGCAGCTATATCTCAAGCAGATTGGGAGATCAAGGATCGAAAGGCTAAGGGTCTCATCAGACTCTGTCTAGCAGATGTCGTTCTTCTGAATGTTCTTGATGAGACTACTGCAAATTCTTTGTAGAAACGGCTTGGGTCTATGTATCAGGCCAAATCTATGGTGAATAAGTTGTTCCTGAGAAAGAATTTGTATTCTTCAAGAATGGAGGAAGGTGGATCTGTAACTGATCATCTCAACGCATTCTATTTATTGATTGCACAGTTGGCATCATCTGGTGCCAAGATCGAGGAGGAGGATCGATGTATGACCCTGCTTTGTTCCTTGCCAGATTTGTGGGACCATCTTATGATGGCTTTCAGAAGTACTATAGTCACATTCTATATGGATGATGTGGTGTCTTTGCTACTATCTGAGGAGATGCAAAGAAAGACTTTAGATTCGTCTAAGGAAGCCCTTGTTGTTTGCGGGAGATCCAATGACATAAGAAAGAAAAATGACAATAAGTCAAAGAAGGGCAGATCTAAATCCCGTGGGAGTTCTAAGACTCCTGGAAATTCCAAGGTGAAATGTTGGAACTGTGATAAATCTGGGCACTTCCAGAGGGACTGCAAAGAACCAAAGAAGAAGAAGAAAGGCTCAGAATCAGCTTCTGAAAAATCTCAAGAAGATGAAGATGCTTTTATTGCAGCTTTGGCAGCCCATGCATCTGATGATGTGTGGTTGGTAGACTCGGGTGCTTCTTTTCACATGACCTCTCATAAAAAATGGTTCTCAAAATGAAGAGTTTGATGGTGGAAAGGTGTACTTGGGTGATGATTCTCACCTACAGATAGTTGGACACGGAAGGGTCACTATCAGATTTCCCAATGGATGAGTAAAGGGAATCAACGAAGTTATGCCCATTCCAGGTTTGGCACAAAACCTATTATCTGTACGTATGTTGAATGATGTAGGTATGCAAGTTGTCTTTTCAAAAGATGGATGCAAGATGATGAGAGGTTCTATGGTGCTCGCTAAAGATACTAGGAGAGGTACTTTGTTTTATCTTGATGCATGCATTGCTTAGTGCAATAGTTCTTTTGTTTCAAAGAAGAGAGCGGCTATCACTTCATCCCTACCATCTGAATGAGTAGTAAAGAAGACTGTGGCCATGGGTTCCAATGGCAGTGTAGTAAGTGTACCTAAGGGTGCAAACACTTTGGAAGGAAAGCTTCCTACAGAAAAGACAATGTTGTGGCATATGAGATTTGGTCACATTGGTGAGAAGGGTCTTAGGACCTTGAAAACTGAAATCTCGTCGAGGGGCTAAATGATTGTAATCTCAAATTCAATTTCTGTGAACACTGTGTTTATGGTAAGCGAAATTGTGTTCATTTCTACTCCAGTTCTCACAAGTCTTCTGGATTTTTGGATCTTATTCATTCTAATGTATTTGGTCCTGTAAAAGTTCCTTCTATATCTAGTTTTGTATATTTTGTATCTTTTATAGATGATTACAGTAGAAGGACTTGGATATATTTCCTGAAAAGTAAGACATAGGTTTTTAGTTGGTTCAAGGAATTTAAGGCTCTCGTGGAGAATCAGACTGGTAAAAGAATCAAGTGTGTGAGAACTGATAATGGTGGTGATTTTTGTTCCTTAGAGTTTGAACAGTTCTATAAAGAATAAGGAATCAAGAGACATACAACAACTCCTTACACCCCACAGCAAAATGGAGTTGCAGAGAGAATGAATAGAACACTGATGGAGAAGGCTAGGAGTATGCTTAGTGGAGCTGGTTTAGAACAAAGGTTTTGGGCTGAAGCTGTGGCCACTGCTTGCTATCTAGTTAACAAATCTCCAACATCAGCTCCTGTTGGTAAGACACCCATGGAGGTGTGGTCTGGTAAGAAGCCTTCAATTAGACATCTTCATGTTTTTGGTTGTGAAGCTTATGCACATATTCCAAAGGAGAAAAGATCTAAGTTGGAAAACAAAGTT
>MU224811.1:563661-611858 GCA_018584345.1 Thuja plicata | reverse complement strand
GAATGTGCTCTCATGTTTTATCCTAGTTAGGTCTAGAGGAATGCAGGCATAAGGTCTTCTTGATGGTAAAAGTAGCATGTTCTGGTCGGTGCGGCGCTTACGAAATCTACACTCGCGCCTGGAATGCCAAAAATGGAAGCACGGACGGATTCCTGGAGCTGAGCGTCAAGTTGCCTGATTGTGATTGTGCATCGTCATACCCTGCAACCACAAAGAAAGATTGCCAGAAAGCCTTCCTCTTCAACTGCTCCTGCACTGCTTTTACTTTCAATCCACCTTCAGGCCGTGCCAAATCTGGTCAAGAGATTTGGTGAACATGTGTAGCTCTCTTCCATCAAAAAGCAATTCCAAAGTCTTTATTCTAAAGGAAAAGTCTGATGCTTTCAATAAGTTTAAGGAGCATCTAAGATCTATTTCTCATCTATTTCTCCCCCTTAATTTCGACCATAGATGCTACAACATTCACCAATCACCAAATTCTTTGCTCTCGATCATTGTCTTTTGTTTAATTTCTATCAAGTCTTGAGACTTACTCAAGTTTCAAACTTCAAACCATATCTAAAATCTTCAAGTTCAGATTGAACCTAGGAAATCCCATCATTTTCTTGAGATGCTCTAACCATGATCTGTAGAAAACTTGATCTCCAGTCCATTGTAGGTTTAAGTGTGAAACCCTTGTACTTTGTCAACACCTCCGATTGAGCCACACTGCTTGGGCATCCAAACTTTACCAGGCTCTCCTGCCCTATTACATACCCAAATTTAAAGACAACGCTTCAACATTTAACCATATCATTCTCTTATCAATTGAAAACTTCCATCCAACTCCAGTTTTTTGATCTCCCTTTTTTTTAAAACCTCTTGCTTACTTTGTACTACAGACTTCAAATATGCTATTTCACACAATCTTCTACTTTTTCTCAACCTAGACACTTATCCATAAATATTCTTCAGAATGAACTAATAAACACAACAAACTATGACATACCCAAACTTATAATCTCCTTTCTGCAACAATACCTCATTCTTTTATCGACAAGCTACTTCTCATCATCAACCTAAATAGATCTTAGATGCCCCTCGCAAGCTTGAGTATTTTTTTCGCCTTCTCTTTGACGTCATATCTATCTTCGGACATCAACAACCCCTTGAATCTAACTTGTTCTAATACCAAATGTAAAACTAGAAAATGAATAAAGAAAACATGCAAAGCTACTACAACAGAGAAAGGAGATGTATTATTGATACCTTCAAACTAATTAATATACCTCTCATATATAGAGAGTTTTACATTACAGATAAATAAGAGATCAATTACAAATCTGGTGCAAGAGCACCTAAAGGTCCTAGAAGGCTTACCATGCCTATAAGGCTTGGGTAATGTAATCAAAGTCAATTATGACTTAAAATGATGTTAGAAGGCATGAAAAGCCAAAATATGTAATGGTTTTATGTCCTGGGTCAATAAGTCCTAATCGGCCAAATGAGGGTCACATGACCAAGTTATGTACTAAGTGCACTGATAAGCCACCATGGGATATATTAGGTACTTTTAGTCATGTTTGATATAATAAGGCCAAATGTAAGTCTTTTGAGTCAGTAGGATAGGTTAAAGGTTAAAAAGTCACAAGTTGCTAATTTTGAATTTGAATCCTAATGGCTAGTGAGCCAAAATGCAGTTTTAGTTGGTCGTAGATGGTTTGGAAGGGTTGAAATGAATATAAAAATTCTTGTTCATGCCCAAGGATGATTTGATGAGATTGGAGTAATTTCATTGTACGGACAACAAGTCTGAAGAATAGAAGAACCTAGTTTTGGACTGTAAACTGATTAAAATATTTGTATTCTTATGATTTAGACTCAAGTCTTGTTTGGCATCTTATTACACATGATAATATAGTATTTTAATAACCAGTGGCATTGATTTAAGGTTACTCTCAATCTATTTTGTTGGTCATTTTGTTGACTATCCTCTAGACAACGATTTGACAATTTGTAGGGGGTTTGAGAGTCACCATGGCAACATGACCCATTCTACTTTTTTTTCTTGTTTCTTGTAGAATGGGTAATGAATGATATATTATAACATCTACTAATAGGTAGGGATGCAAGGAATATCATGAAATCAATGGTTGATGCCCTAGGGTGAAGAGTTTCTAGTGTAAAGGGTTCATGTATGGTTCCATGGTATTGATCCGAGACAAATCTCTTAACAAGGTGATAATTTTACGTTGGATTATGCTTGTGTGGGCTGAATACAAGATGCAAGATCCATTGGACAAGACTGAAAGTGATTGGAGAGTTATTTTTGAAGAGGCACTAGGTTCTAGGCCCTAAAAGTGAGGGTTTGTATTTAGATAGTTCAATGGTCATAGAACCTCCTATAACCATTAAAATCCTTTATTTGGTAGAATTATTTAATTTTATTTATGGTTTTGGTCATTTGATATTGATTTTGGCAAGAGGTTCCTTTTTAAAGTGGGCTAGTTAGGCCTAGTTGAGAAGTTGCAGGGTACGGGTCCAATTAGTTGGTCCAAAGAAATAGCATATGAATTTGAGATATGTGATAGTGCATCCTAAATGGTATAATAAAGTGTAATTTTATTGGTTAGTACTTTGGATAGGTTTTGAGAAAAACTTGGAATACCTGCTAGACATGGCTACAAGGATTAGGCCTAGTTGCTACCTAGTTGGGTGTTTTGTGTTTGACTTGTTGAAAGGGTCAGTATAAACCATTGTGTCTTTGTGATTGGGCTATATCAATACCTCTGAAAGTGTTATAATTAGTCTTTGGATGTGGGGACCAATGAGGAGTGATTTGTGGGTAGTTTGGTGAAGGAAGAAGCCAAGTAGGTGTTAGGGTTTGAAGCCCTTATTGAACCAATTAATTGAATCATTATTTGAGATTGTTTGGGGGGTCAATTTGGCTTTGCATCATAGTGATAACAAAGAATAGAGTAGGTCCTAGAGGGATCATTGGAAGGGCACTTGTGTTGAGATTTGTGGTAGGATACAAAGTTTCCACCAAAACAACAAATAGAAAGGGAGAACCAAGAGTTGAAAGAGACCTTGGAAATGGAGAGGAGAGAAAGAAGAGAACAAGAAGAAGCAAGGGATTGGGAAATGAGAAAAATGAGAAGGGAGAACATAGCATTGTTGAAAGGTTTTAATCCTTGGAGAGAGGAGCTAGAAGAGGACCACAAATAGAGAATGAAGGAGAAGATGCTGAGGCAGGTAATGGAGAAGATGAGAATCAGAATGAAGGGAATGGACAAGGGGCACTTGATCCTGATGAAAGGAGAAAGTTGAGGTTGTTAAAGGAAATACAAGGTGGTGGAAGCAAAGGACTTATAGATTTACCTATCTTTGAACACAAGATAGATAGTGAAGAGGTCTTGGGGTGGATAGATGCCCTAGAGAATTACTTTGAGATGAGGATATGGATGAGGAGAATAAGGTGATTTTTTCTAAAACAAAATTGAGAGGGACTTCTTTAATGTGGTGGACTAGTGTCCAAAATAATAGAGTGGCTAGAGGAATGAAAAAAATCACATCTTGGAGTAGGATGGCGACTATGATGAAGGATCAATTCCTTCCATCTAATTATGCAATTCAAAGAAAGAGGCTGACAAAAAACTTGAAGCAGAAAGATATGGATGTCATCAATTATACAAAGAAATTTCATAAGTTTAGTATAACGGGTGGATTGGAAGATGAAGATGAGAATATTCCAAGGTATCTTAATGGGCTTAGGTACAACTTGCAAGATGAAAATGGCTTGAGTATTTGTAAGTCACTTGGGGAATGTTTTCAGTTGGTTATAAGGGAAGAGGAGTAGGTAAAGATGAAGCAAGAGAGAAAAGGACGAAGTGACAAGGGTGGTGCAAATAGAGGAAGGGAAGAATACCTATAAATGAAAGCCAAGGGAAAGGCAATACTAATAAAGGAAAGGAGTTTACTTCTTATCAGAGAGGGGGATACAGAGGTGGAGGTGGATTTGGTTCAGGGAGAGGAACAAATGTATTCATAGGGAGATGCTTCACATGTAATGACGTTGGGCACACTTCATTCAAGTGTCCTATGAATGAAGAAAAGAGGAGGATTGAGAAAAGGGTACAGTTGGTTCAAGAGGAAGAAGAAAAGATTGGGAATACAAATCCAATTCTTGAAGGTGATTTTCTGATATTTAGAAGAATCCCAATGCAACATAAGATACAACTAAAGGTGTCAATCTTCCAAGCTCAATGTATAAGCCAAGGTAAAATTTGTAAAGTGATAGTTGATTAAGGATTATTTGATAGTTTAGTTTCTCAAGAGATTGTAGAGAAGTTACATTTCAAAAGGTTACCACATTGTAGACCGTACAAAGAAACTTGGGTGACTGATGAAAAAAATATTTTAACCCAAGAACAAGCCTATGTAGCGTTTTATATTGGTGATTATCATGAAGATGTTTTATGTGATGTTGTACCAATGACTGTTTGTCATATAGTCTTGGGAAGAGCTTGGCAAGACATGAGGAGGATATTACATGATGGGTTCCATAATACCTATCTTGTTCATAAAGATGACAAATTGTTTACTCTAACACCTTTGCAAAATATTCATAATTTTTAATTGATTATATGTTTTGGTAGGAAGGTTTATTTAGATATGCAGGTTGCTAAGATAGTGGGAACACAAGACAAAATTCATAGATGTGAGAAGCCTTTTGTGATGTAGCAAAAAATGGGTAATGACAGTAAGATGAGGGCATATCTAGAGAATGTAATGGAGAAGAAACATGTGCTTGTTGGGGACATAATGTGTTCATTGAATGTGCCAATTAAGGAGTGTGGAAGTCCTTCAAATGTGAGCAGGTTGGGAGGTCACTTGGACCTTAAGAAGCCAATGACAATGGTGCAGAGGAAGTGAAGACATGACTGTGTAGGACAATGATTTAGTGATTTATTTTTGAAATATAACATGTTGAATAATTGTGGTGCAGGTAATAGGATGAAGGGAAAAGAAATTCCTAAGGATTTTTTATGGAAACAGATGCCCCATGGAGAAGAAACAAGTTGCAGAAGACCTTCTAGAAGAATACATGGCATTAGGAGAAGACCCCTATTCTCTTGCGACAAGAGATTTTTTTTTATAGGGGGGAGTATGGTATAGGAGCACCAAAAGGTCCTAAAAGGCCTACCATGCCTATAAGGAATGGGTAATATAATCAAATTCAATTATGACTTAAAATAATGTAATAAGGCATGAAAAGCCAAAATATGTAATGGTTTTGTCTATTGGATCAATAAGTCCTAATTGGCCAAATGAAGGCCATAAGACCAAGTTATGTACTAAGTGCATTGATAAGCCAATGTACTAAGTGCACTGATAAGAAACCATGGGGTAGATTAGGTACTTTTAGTCATGTTTGATATAATAAGGCCAAATGTAATCCTTTTGAGTCAGTAGGATAAGTTAAAGGTTAAAAATTTAGAAGTTGCTAATTCTGAATTTGAATCCTAATGGCTAGTGAGCCAAAAGGTATTTTTAGTTGGTTGTAGATGGTTTTTAAGGGTTGAAATGAGTTTACAAATTCTTGTTCACGCCCAAGGATGATTTGGTGAGATTGGAGTAATTGCATTATGTAGACAACAGTGAAGAATAAAAGAACCTCATTTTGGACTGTAAACTGGTTACAATCTTTGCATTCTTGTAATTTCAACTCAAATCTTGTTTGGCATATTTTTGTTGGTCCACTGAGAGGGGGGGGGGGGGTGAATAAGACAAATAAAAAATTAAACACTTAAAACTAAACTCTTTGAATCACTCAGCAATATTGAATACAATAATCAACCAATTCACAAAATAACTCCATAACTTAAACAACAATACATCTCATATATGTAAATCAATAATTCAAACTTAGAAATATCAGATTAACTCATATAACTCCAGATTTAACTATGTTGATACCATATTTAACTCAGTTGACACCAGATTTAACGAGGAAACCCAATTTGGAAAAAAACCTCTGTGGGAATTGTAACCCACAATAAAAAATGTACCCTTGTGAATTACGCTCAGTTAAGATCTTATCCTGTTAAAGATTACAAACACATTTTCTAAATGTGACCCTATTAGGGGATGTACCTCAGATCTATTAAGATCTTCACTCTATTAAAAGTGGCCTTGTTAGAGGTCTTTAAACACTCTTTTGGATTGTCACCTAAGTCTAGGTTCTACATATAGGACTGTTAAATCCACTCGGTTAAGAGATTTGTCTGTTATAAATGTTAATAAGCAAAAGTAAACTTTGATCTATAAATATAGCAACTACCTTTGCTTGTGTCAGATCCTTTATGCTCAATTGAATACTGGCATCACATACTCCATTGATCTCTTTCTCAAACTGTAGATTCTTCCATCACAGTTTCTCTGTTCTGCTTGGTAAATGTTGTTCTTTAGCTTCTTCTTCTTCTTATCTGTTCAATTCGCCAAAAAAAAATTTTGTCTGTGTATTTCTCATTGTTTATAAAGACATACTTTTTCCTCTTAATCTCCTTAATTTGATTTCCATCATTTGCGCTCATTCATTCGATCATCTTCTTCATATTTCACAACTCGGTGAACCATTTCACTTTTACCTTGGAACTTGTACTTTTCTTGAAACTCTCATAATTCAGTTAAACAATTTGATCTCCACCTTAGATCTTCTCATTGAATTTTACCATTCATAGATCTTCTAACAATGTTCATTTAATTCGTATCCTCATCTAGCTCATCATCGATGCACATTAAATTTGATCTTATCATCATTTATACTCAATATCTTGTACTCAGTAAAACTTGCTTTGCAACTCCGCAACTAACTTCATTTAGTGCTCGGTGTCTAACTCATCTTTGATGCTCAGTGCTTGACTTTCAATCATTGTTTGGTAACTGTGACCGAATCACATAGCATTCTACCGAGTTACTCTGTCTAGCTCGGTAAAGTAACTCTTTCAGTCATAACTTTAAATCTTTGTAGTTTTCGACTTGATCAATTAATTGCACCGATTTGATAACATCAAATATATAGTAGAAAACAACTATATCATCATTAATTCATCATTGTCTGATATGTATTTATCATTGATAGGTTATGCCTTGGAATTATTTCCGAAGTAAGATCAAGATGAACCCTCCACCAAATGGGTTCTTCCACAAATTGTGATATTTACCCCCAGATTTTTCCTGATTGAAGGTGTTACAAATGCTATCGTATAATATTCTGAAGTATTGCCTTACTTTACACCATCGAATGTAGAATAACTAGGTTGTCTCCTTTGTAAATGTTTTAAGGGCTTTGGTGAGTGTTGATCAAACCCCAAATAAAGGGTTATATTGTATTATTATTTAGAATGTAAGTAAAAGTTTGGCGTAGACATAGTACTTGTTCTTTAGCAGGCAAGTAATATACGTGGAATCATCATAAGCATAAATACATACAAGTAATGGAATGAATTCCAAATGGATAGGTGGTCTAAGGGAAAAATACATACAAGTAATGGAAGGACTGCCAAATGTTGCCTTTTCTTTGACAATGTCCTTCATTAATTCATTGACATGCCATTGGCTCTGATTTCTCTATTGTGATTCATTTTTGCAATCTTCAGCAATATTTTTCATTACAAATCTTGTCATATATCAGAGTCTCATTACGTTACTTTAAGACATTATCATTGATCTATGTTCTTCATTGTTTTAACTCTGAGTATTTATCCATCATTTGTGACAAACACATCTTTGTCATTCATGACAATTTATCCCTAAGGAAGAAAATACACTGACAACCAATTCAATCAAACCTAGAGTATGAACACAAGTGATAAATAAGAAATATAGGATATTTGTCTTGGGAGAAATCTATAAGCAAGATTAATCTTTTCCAAACTCCTGTCATGGAAGTTGAAGTGTAGGTTTAAGACATACATTACAATTTTATTCAAATGTAAATATGACATCGAAGCATGAGCTGAAGGAATAAGTTGAGATGGAAGGTGAGCCAATGATGTTGAAGAGGACTACCAAGAGAGTTCTATAGAAGAGAACTAGTAAATGAGTAGAAAAGGAGAGTTTTACAAAATAAAAGATTAGCCACAGTGAAGAAAGGAATAAGTTGAATTTTGGTTTATTGAAGAAAAAACAAAAAAAATTGTATGAAAGTCAAAATAGCATCAAAAACCAAGGAAAACTTGTGGTCATCATAGCAATGTCCCATATTTCTGACCTCACATGTTTCTTTGATTTAACTTCAATGTTTTCTCCTTTTATCCTTATATCACTTCCTTTCATCCTCTAGACTGTCTCCTGGCTGTTCACAACCTTCATACCATTGCTTATGATATTAAACTTGCATTTATTCACTGTTTCACTCTGTGAATGAACCTGCTACCATTCTTTTGATTTAATAAAGATTCAGTGTGTTTCCATTGCGTTGAATGTTGCCTTTTCTTTAAAAATGTCTTTTATTAATGCATTGAGATGCAATTGTCTCTATTTTCTCTACTATGATTCATTTTTGCAATCTTCAACCATATTTTTCTATGCTTTTCATTGTTTTAACTCTAAATATTGATCCACCATTATTGTGAAGCATCTAAAAGAGTGAAGCAAGAGGGAAGAGTTTTACCATAACCAAATGAATGAAGAACTTTCACCAAAAGCATAAGAAGATCCAAGCTTAACACACGAGACAAAGATAGGACAAAAGTTTGAATACAAAATAACTTTGAAATCTCTAAGATATATTGTGCAAGGAATGAAAGTTAGAACCTTCGTTAAAAAAACTAGAATTGAGAGAGCTTCCTAAGAGAAACGAATGAAGAGGAGGACTTAGAAGATGCATAGTAGATAGAAAGACAAGCTGCGCAAGAGAGAAGACATAGGAGAAAACATTAAAAGAGTATGAATGTAGTGAAGGACGATAGCTTAGCAGCGATAAAGTTGAGATGGAAGACTGAGGACTGCGCAAGGAAGAGAAAGACAAGGGCGCAAGGGAGAGGTGAGCAGCATGGGAGAGAAAGAGAGCTATGCATGAAAGAGGAAGAGAAGGTTGCACTTGAAAGAGGGGAATCAGCGCTGGAGAAAGGGAGGGCGAGATGACAAGATGGAGTAAAGGGACTGCGTTGGAGAAAGGGAGACAATGATGAGTGAGCTGTGCAAGGGGAGAGATAATGCGCTAAGAAACTTACAAAAACCAACACAAAAGTGTTGCATAATGATAAAGGTATTTGAAGTGGCTGCATCGAAGGAGCTAAGGAGAGGAGAAGAGTTTAAGGGAAGCGCAAGGAACCAGTGAGACAGAGGGAGGGGTGCTACATTGAGAGTAGTTTGCTGTGAGGTGGGAGACTTTGCAAATGATGAGATGGAAAAGAAGAACAAACTTATTAGAAATGCAGCACAAAGGAGAGAATATGATTAGAAGAATAAGTCAAATAAGTTAAAAATAGCAGCGATATTAATAATAAGAAAGGACAAAAATTACATGAAGACTATAATATTTCTTCCCACTCTTCAACTTTTGAATGCTAGGTTCTACGCCGGCCCTGAATACATGTTTCTGCCTCATCCCAGGCTCCGCCGGGGGAGCTGGGAGGTGATTGTCCAGACCTATTCCTGGTTCTTGCGGGAAGAGCTGACTTTGAACCCCCTTTGGTTGGGGTTGACTCCTTTTCCTCTAAGCTGGTTGAGTCACCTGTTGCCTTAACTGATACCATGGAGCCCCTTCCTAAGCCTGTTAAGGTGGATAATGCTGGTGCATTGTGGGGATGGAAGATGGCGATGTTGGGATCTGAGATTCCTGACACACCTGAGATGCCTCAATTCTCAGCGGGAGAATTCGGTCCTGAAATCTCTATCCCAGATAGAGTTGTGGAGGACATATCTGCTGCCCTGCACCTTGTCCTTGTTGGGAGGTTTGTGGCCTTTAGGCCCACCATAGAGATGGTGCGTAACTGGTGTATAGCCAGGTGGAAAGTGAAAGGATCTCTGTCAGTTTTTGCTATGCTAGGGGGGCTGTTTCTTTTCAGATTCAATGCTGAGATAGATTTTGGCAGTGTTTCTATAGGGAGCTGGTACTATGGGAAGCATGTTGTTCTGATGGCTAAATGGAAGTCTGGACTTAACCCAAAAATTGATCTACAAAAAGCTGCCCCGATTTGGGTCTAACTTCCTTGTCTTCCCTTAGAATTTTGGGATAATAAAGTGTTTAGATGGATAGGGAATTCCTTCGAGAGTTTTCTGACTGCTGACTTAGTTACTCTTTCAAAATCTTGCCTGGTGTTTGCTAGATTTTGTGTTAATGTCACGATGATTAACCCACTCCCCAACTTTGTACTACTTAAGTCTAAGTGGGGGAACATGAACTAGGCCATTTTTTATGAAAACGCCTTGCTACATTGCCAGAATTGTGGGAAAAATGGGCATGTGGTGACTAACTACAAGGGTTCTGCTAAGCCGAAGGAATTTCCTACCACTTTCCCATCGCCGTTGGTTAAAAATGGTGAGTCTGTTGGGACCACAGTGAATACCACGGGTGTTCTTCCTTCCAGTGATGGAGTCCCCTTGAAGGTAATGAACTAGGTCTAGAAGGGCTTGTAAGGAACATAGAGACCGAGAAGACTGATGCCTGAGATAAAGGGTATAGTAAGGAATAGCTAGAAAAGAACACAGAAGCCGAGAAGGTGGAGGCTTTAGAAGAAGGTGAGATTCTTAGAGTGAACTCTATAATGGAGAAGGGCATGGCCCCTGTTGCTGGAGAAATGGTCATAGTATATCGGACATCTCCAACACTATTATTAACAGTCCAAATGGTTATAATACCAACATGGTAAACAAGTCTCGGGTGTCTGGAAGTGCTCTGACGGAAAAATTTTGGGGGGAAACCTCTTCCAGCTAGCAGAGTGGTTTAAACCTTGGTGAGGAAACTCTGAGAGCTTCATCCTTGTCGCTATTGACCTCAGTCCTTGACTGGTCAGAACCTAAAAGGAAAACAAGGAGCAAGAAGATGGGTGATGGACTGGAATAAAAAATGAAGGCTGATGTAGGGAGTAAAAACAAGGTGGGTCATCCGACTACCAAGGCGACTAGAGCTAAGGAAGCAGCAAGGGCCATTGCCAGTGGAAGGCAACTGACCTTGGAAGACTCTCAAAAAGGTAAAAGATGAAGTTCCTCTCATGCAACATAAGGGGCATGAGCAGCCTGCAAAAACAGCTCTCTTTAAAGAAGTATATTATGGAGCTCCGAGTTGATATGGTTCTCATACAGGAGGTTAAAATGAAGCATAGTATTTTTGCGCCACTAGTTGATAAAATTTGGCCTGGGGCAGCCTTCCTTTATAGTGAAGCTGATGGGGCTTCAGGTGGTGTTGCTACTCTCTAGAATCCTTGTAAGTTATCTGGAAAATTTGTGGATTCTTCTCACAACTTCCTTGCTGCATTTTTTACTTGGAATAATTATTCATGGTATATGTTCAACATTTATGCCCCAAACTCTAGAACAGAATGGGGTAGACTCTGGGGGAAAATCTCTAACCTTATTGATGCCGACCTTGATTTCCCTATTATTTGTGCTGGAGATTTTAATTCCCCTCTGTTCCCCTTAGAAAAATTAGGAGGATCCCAAGATTATTCTGATAGCATGCAAGAGCTTGCAGATTTCATGAGGAATAGTGATTTGGTTGATATTGAGTTACAGGGTATGGGGTTTACCTGGTCTTACAATAGAAAAGGTAGACACCTTATTCAGGTTAGGTTGGATAGATGGTTGATATCCAGTGGGTGGGATATTGCCCCTTTGATAGGTCTCTCGCACCTCCCATGGACTGTATCTTATCACTCTCCTTTGATTCTTGACTAGGTGGAGAAAGCCTGTGTTGGACCCTGACCATTGTGCTACGAGATCATGTGGCATTCTCACTAGGAATTTGAAGACTACATAAAAAGGTGGTGGAACACACCTATTAGAGGTATATCTATGTTCAGAATAGCTGAGAAGCTTAAAATTATCAAAAGGGAGGCCCACAGATGGAGCAAAAGCAAGTTCGGGGAGATTTTCCAGTGCAAAAAAGAGATCGAGGAAAAACTTAAACTCCTCCAAAATGAAATGGCCATGGGAAATTCCACTGGGGAAGCTCATATTGAGGAAGAGAGATGGAGGAATAAATGGAAAGATAACATAAAAAGGGAGGAAATCTTCTAGAAGCAATGTTCTTACATCCAATGGCTCAAGGAAGGGGACCGCAACTTGGCTTTTTTCCAGAGATCTGCTTCAATTCACAAGAGAAGGAACACTATCAAATCATTGGCTGCCGGTGGGGTGATGATGAGTGAGGATGAAGAAATGGGTAAACATGTGGTAGATTTCTTTCATGATACCTTTAGTAACCCGCTTTGGAGGGGGGATGATGCTGCCAGCTCCCATCTTCTAGAGGCTATCCCGAGTGTTATTTCTAGAGAATAGAATGATTGGCTTCTTTCCAAGGTCTCTGAGGAGGAAGTCAAAACCGCGGTCTTCTCCATGGGGGCTTTTAAATCTCCTGGGCCAGACAGATTTCCCCCAGCTTTCTTCCAGCTTTTCTGGGATGTCATAAAATATTGTATTATCCATGCTACCCATGATTTTGTTGGAATTGGAAAAATTCTCAAGAGTATGAATACAAATTACATTGTTCTTGTCCCTAAAATCCAAGACCCCAAGGAACTAAGTGATTTTCGGTCGATCAGACTCTGTAACACAGTTTATAAAATCCTTTCAAAAATCATCACTAATAGGATCAAACCTCTCCTGGATAAAATTATCAACCCCAACCAGAAGGGCTTTGTTCCAGGAAGGCAAATCCTTGATGTGGCTATCACTACCCATGAAATCATTCACTTGATGGATAGAGGTAAAAATGCTGGCATGGCACTAAAACTTGATATCTCTAAGGCGTGTGATAAGGTGATTTGGAAATTCCTGTATGGGGTTCTAAATAAGCTTGGCTTTAATGCAAATTTCATTAGAATTGTCAAGGAGGCAGTAGAAACTGTTGAATTTGTAGTTCTGCTTAATGGTTCTCCTTGGGGTCCTTTAATTTGGAGAGGGGCTTGCACCAAGGTGACCCCCTATCTCCTTATCTATTCCTCTTGGTGGCTGAGGTGCTGGCCCATAATCTATTGAGGCTGGAGGCTTCTGGCCACATTGCTGGATTTAAATCGGCATCCCCTCTTCCTCCAAAAATCATCCAACAATTTGTGGACGACACATTTCTGTTTGGGAAAGCTTGCATCAGAGAAGCAAGAGCTTGGAAATATTTTCTGAATGTTTATGTAGAGGCCTCAGGTCAAGTGATTAATTACAGTAAAAGCAAAATTTACTTCTTTAATTCTGATCAAAGAACCTAGTTGAAAATTATAGATTGTATTGGGTGTAAGGGAGGTATACTTACCGACACTTATCTCGGGCTCCCTCTCACTATTAAGGAAGTCTCCGACCCTTTCTAGAACTCTATACTTGAAAGAATGTAGAAAAAATTAGCAGGATGGAAAGGCAAGGTCCTAAGTAATGCGGGAAAGCTTCAACTTCTGGCAGGGGCCCTCGAAGGAATACCAGTTTAATTTCTATCTCTTTTCAAAATCAATGATAGAACTACTGAGAAACTGGAAAAAATCCAAAGGAACTTCCTATGGTCTGGAATGGAGGAAAAGACTAAAATGAACCTGATTAGCTGGGAAACAGTGTGCCAACCCAAGAAGGTGGGAGGACTAGGTGTGAGAAAAATAAAAGATCTTAACAAGGGGCTAATTACTAAACTTGGGTGGCAACTCTTTAAAGGTAACTCGGGGTGGTGCAGAATTTTGAAGGCCAAATACTTCTTAAATGACCAATTTCCCACGGGTCAAAGCTACCCCACTGGGTCTAAATTCTGGAATTTCATGGTGAAAAGTAAAGGTTCCCTCCTTAGAGGCTTAAAATGGGTTGTTGGTGATGGAAAGTAGGTAAGTTTCTGGGAGGACTAGTGGGTAGGAGATAAACCTCTCAGTAGAAATAATCTTTGTCTCCTTAGAGATCGTTTGACTTCTCACTTTGGAGACAAAGTCAATGACTACATTTCTCAGGATATGAAATGGAAGAACCTTGCTAATGCTTATCATGACCAGGAGCATATCCCAAACCACATTATGGAACTACAGAAATTGATGGCTATGATCAGGATCCCCTTCTCTCAAATTGTTGACAAGGCTGTATGGTGCCATAGCAAATCGGGGGAGGTCACGGTTAAATCTACATACCATGCTAACATTAAGGCTCTGGCCGATGAGTTGAGTTGGGGAAAGGTGTGGCTCCCCCAGCTCATTCCCAAAATTAATTTCTTCTAGTGGACCGCTCTTCACGGGAAAATCCTTACGTTACACAACCTCCAGAAATGGGGGGTTCAGTTGGTTAACATGTGTGTTCTTTGTAAAATGCAGGCAAAATCTATAAACCATATTCTTATTCACTGCCCTTATGCTTCTCAGGTGTGGGGAAAAATTATGAGCAAAATGAAGCTGGACTGGGTCTTTTTGGAGCACTTAGATCAATTCATTAATAATTGGGGTCTAATTGCTGAGCATTCTCTTATCACATCCTTTGGAGATTATTACCCCCGCATGTCTGCTGGGGTCTATGGAAGGAATGAAACAACCAAATTTTTAGAGGAGAAGATAGTAATGTTAAAGGTACAGTGTGGCTGATTGTGAATCTATTGAAGGAAAATTTGGATACCTGCCATTGGAAAATCCCCCCTCGCCCCCCCCAGGGACTAGAGTGTATGATAGCCAAGGAATGGGCTCTTCCCACTTCATTCTATGTGACGGACAACTCCAAAATTCTGAAAATACTAAACACTAAATGGTCTCCCCCGGAGGAAAACATAACTAAGTTGAACTTTGATGGGGCCGCCTCTAATGGCATTGCTGCAGGAGGTGCTATTCTTCATGATCATAATGGTCACCTTATCCTGGCCTATGCGGTCCACCTTGGAATGGGATCTAAAAATTTGGCTGAGATGTCTGCCCTCCTATGGGGTCTTAAGCTGGCATCTGATTTAGGGATTAAAAGATTAATCATAGAAGGTGATTCTAAAATTGTTATCGAGCTAGTTAAAGGGAACTATAATACTGGCTGGATTTTGGCAAATGTGCTACATGACATCTGTTCGCTGCTCCCCAGGTTTGATGAATTCATCCTTCAACACATTTACCGTGAAGGCAATGTGGTGGCAGACATGCTAGAAACCTTGGGTTTTGTGGTGGATAACTTGAGATGTTGGAGAAACTTAAACTCCCTACCAAAGCACATTATTCGGCTTGTGGAAAAGAAAGCAAATTTAATAATGTCTGACAAGGCTGATGTTGATTGGTCAAATAAGTTAGCGGGAAAATTCATGAGGCACTGCATCATTTCAAATTTTATAAGAGATACGGGGTGTGATCATATTAATTATAGTCAGCTTGAAAGATGGGACATCAAATCCATTTTTAGAAAGAGTACGAGCTTTTTCAAATTAAAAGAAGATGTGTAGGTTAACACGCGTAAGGGAAAGAATGAAATGACCGATGTGCTTAATTGTAACATCAAGCCTTTATGGCCTTTAAGGAAAAATCATTTCTTGATATGCAAAGCTTATTCGCTCATATCGGCAAACCATATGAATAGTACGGGCCTTCTCTGTGAGCAGGCGGAAATTATTACCACCTGGTTTTTTGGTTGGAGACAAAAGTGCTACATTTGTTGGGTTTTTTTCTCTGCTCTGGTTAGGGTTGTGCTAAAAAAAGGGAGGAAAGGTGGGATGTCAGTTAAGACTAAGGAGGAAGACTTTCCTGAATACAGCTTGGAGATGGGCGGAGACATGGTGCGGGTGGAAACTGCTAGGATCGAGGATAACTTAATAAAAAAAAATTGCATTCTTAACTACCTCAAGGAGGGCGGTTTCTTCCCTTTCATGAAGGCTATGGGCAGCAGTGATGAACTGGTCTCGCTACAGTTGGTGAAAACTTGGGATGAGTGTAAAGTAACTATCAATGGAATAACATTTGAGATTAATGAAGAGGTGAACGTGCAAGCCATGGGTCTCCCCACAGAGGGGAAAAAATGGAAGAAGATCACAAAAAACTGTGATGACACCCATATGAAATGGTTCTTTAAAAAAGCAGAGATCCATGAACGCTTTAGGGGAGGATTCAACAAATTATCACTACCTGACCCATGGGATGATATGTGCCTCATCCTGATGAAGTACATCACTCTAGAAGGTCACTTTGACACCTATTACAACTACCATTTCCCTCTCCTCAACCACTTCAGGTAAAATGATTCCATATCCTTTCCATTTTTCCTGCTCCATTCTATGGAAGCGTCTGTTCTGGATGTTAGAGAAAAAATGAAAACGAGGCAGAATTATTGCATCCTCCATCAGGGCTTAATGCTTTTCCTTTACAATTTCCACTTAGCCCTCTGCCCGCCTAGGACCGTTTCTCTGCTTATATCCACACAACACTCTATGAACCCTAATGAGCTTCAAGTCACACTCTCCAACCCCACGACTTCCTCCAAAACCCCGATCTTCAAGAAAAATAAATAGAGCTCTGCTGATGATGACCAAATCACCATTGATTTTGATGGTGAGGAGGAGGAGAACGACAATAGACAAAGATCTAACAGACTAGCCAGTAAAACCAGATACAAGAAAAAAGTGGTGAGAAAGAGGTGTACTGAAGAGGAAGAAGAGGAAGAAGATTTAGAGGAGGAAGAAGATATCAAGCAGGCTACTAGGGGGAATTCTAAAATGGGAAAGAAAATTAAGGTCAAGGAGAAGAATAAGGAAAAAAAGAAGCAAATCCCTGTTGTGGAGGGGTCTATGAATAGCCATGACTCTCATGTCTCGGCCAATTTCGGTCTTCCTACCTATGCCCTCTCCAACAGAAAACTCTTTGAGGAGAAGAAAGAGGATTACCCGCTCCTAACCCCACAATCCCCTACCCCTTAGGTGGTTATAAACATTACCCCAGAGGACCCTAAAAAAATAGAGGTTAAATTGTCTGATGCTATGAGTGACACCCTCTTTGGCAATGCTGGTCCTCAGGAATTGTTGTTTGTCCCCAAGGAGGAGATAAAGGAAATAAGAATGGAAATCAATAATCTCAGGGAAAGCTTCAACAGGATTGTGGATTTTGTTGTGAAGGTCATGCACACAGCTGCCACCACTCTCCAACTCCTTCACATGGAGAAATTGAACCCAAGAGGTGAATGTAAGGAGGAAAAACTGTACCAATTCCTTGCAGATGATTGGTTGAAGCTCATGTTAAAAGACAGGGAAGGTAACCCCAATTAGCCCCCTCCTTTTTTGTTTATGATTAACCTTTTTGACTGGACTCTTCAGTTGGGCATGGTTGGCCTTTTTGATCTCTGTATTATTTCTAGATTATGCTATCTAGTGTTTACTTTTGTTAATGTTAAATATACTCTTAATTACTACCACAGGCTAGTTACCAACCTCATGGTGAGGTTGGGGCCTGTGAAGACTATCAGACTAGTTTTTACTGTTAATTTCTACTTTCTGTTGTTTTTTACTGTTAATATTAACTTTACTGTTAATAACTACCACAGGCTGGTTACCAACCTCATGGTGAGGTTGGGGCCTGTTAGGACTTCCAGGCTGGTTACTAGCTCTGTGTTGGAGTTGGGGCCTGTTGATTTTCTTTCTTGGATTTTGGTTTTCAAAATTGGCATAGGCTAAGGGTTTGCTGGTTTTTGACACTCCTCGTGCTAGTTTTCTGTTAGGGTCAGCCCCTAGTTTTGGCTACTTTTTTAAATCAAAAACTTACATGAAGACTAGTGAAAAATAGAATACAAAGATCAGATTTATTGCAGCAAAGAAAAATGTTATAAACATAAAAATGTAGAGACATTAGAAAATAATTACAAATTACAAATATTGCATACCTTATAAAAGTATTTGAAACTAGTTTAAAACAATATACTTAAATGATATTAAAGGTCAAACTATTTTAAAAAGATCAAACTGTGTAAAGTAGCAAAAAAAATGTGCAGGGCTACCATATTAGAGAACAGAACCGCAACCAATGGGATTGGGATAGAGTGGTTCAATGACAGAGAATTACCAATAAGGCTGCATTAGAAAATTCCAGTTCCTGGGAAATTTTAATTGTTTTTATTGAAAATGATCATAACATCTTTCTGATTTAAATGTGATAAAGTAAATAAAGAGACTTGAGAAAATTAAAATTGATGGCAAGAGAACTATAAAAACAACTGTGAGAGTGTAAGATATAAATGAAAGGAGAGTATGGCTGTCAGCAAGACAAAATACTGAGATGTATGCCAGTAAAAATGAGAATGAGAATAGTGAAGGTACGCCTATAAATCTACAAAAAAAAATGTTAACTTAAAGAACCATGTGTTTCTTTCAAATTAGGGTGAATTATTGAAAAATGCTCACGTGAAAGCTAAATTGGAAGGTTCTGCACAAAACCCAGACCACTTTTTTTCAGATTAGAACTTATGTATGCATAACATTGAACACAAAGAGAGAGAGATACAAATAAAGAAATCGCAAGCAAAGAGAAATTAACAGAGAGAATAAGATATAACAGGGAGATATAAGCCTGTAACCAAATGGTTAATGAAACATAGTTATAGATCAAAGATGTGCATGCATGCACAGTAATAGATCAGAGATGTTATAATGTATATCCTGCAAGAAGATGAAATATTAAAAAATAAATCCTGCGAGAGTGTTAAAATAAAGATCGAATGATCAAAAAGCATACCCTTGCGGTCTCCCGATAGAGGGTGAAGTAGAACTAGATAAACAAATAAAATAGAAACTGGGTTTGGAGGTGAATAGTCCAAACCTAAAAATATTTTCAAATCCTAGAAACTAAAAAATAGATCTAAAATAACAAAAGAGCAGCAACAAATGTTAGATCAACTAAGAACGAAAAAAAACTTGCAAACACTCAAACACAGATTAGCTAGCTCTGATACTGTTAGGGCTATAAAAAAAAATTTCAGCCCAAATGATGAGTCATGTGTTTCAAAGATTTTAATCCAGGTTCTGTGTTGTTCAAAACCCTAGTAATTGTGTTTTCAAGCTTTCAAGTCGTTGATCTAAAACCCTAAGGTCTAGGGATGGTTCTATTTTTGAGTTACTTTATTTTGTCACTTAAAGTCTTATGAACCCATGTGTTTATTATATCATCGGGCGAGGCCATACTTTGGACCTAACGCTTTAATTATTTATCCTAAGTCTAGGTGCTCTGTGATTTTTTTAACTTTACATCATGTGTCATGCAACTCCATTTTGATCAAATAGATAGTGCATTGCATCAAAGAAAAGATGATCGAGATCTACCTATGAAGTCATTGTGTTTGAAGGCCATGTGTCTCTGGAGGATCTGACATATGTTTAAAGGTTATTATAAAGTGCATGCAGATTCTATTTGATCCAATGGACAATATATTGCCTTAATCTCAAGATGCGTTTGATCTACCATTCAAGGCATTATGCCTGTGTGACATCTGTCCCAGTGGGTCCAGATGAAGTCAGAGAAGTCAAGGTAAATGGTAAGCATATTAGACTTGATCATGCGATTGGTGCAAACCCTTATCTAAAAGATGATCAAGATCTATTCATTAAGGCATAATGCCTGAGTGACACTTGGCATATGGTGGGCCCTATTCAACAGTAAAGAATAAAGTAAAGGTGACATAACTTAAAGTTCATCCAATGGTTGGCGTAAAACCTCAGATCAGAGATGCAGTTTGATTAACTATTAAGGCATTGTACCTCACTATCACATGTCATTCATAGTTTAGTGGGGCCTACAGTTATGAAGTAAATGGTAAGGTTAACATGAGATCAAGTGGGTTTTGATCAGACGAATGACGTAAAGCCTCAAAGAGAAGATGGCTGTGATCTAGCTATTAAGGCATTGCGCTAGCATGACACGTGGATAAGTGTTGGGACCCAGTTGGAGGTAAAGGAAAGTAAAGTGCTGACAGTTTTAAAAGGATCCAATGGTGACTGTGAAGCCTTAAGCTAGAGATGTAAGGAGATTAACCATTGAGGTATCATGCCTTAGTGACATGTAGCATAAATGAGGTCATGGGTCGCAGGTTGTAAAGGAATGTAAAGACGCTGAAAGTTGATGTTAATCAAACGGATAGCGCAAAGCCTCAGCCAAAAGATGATCAAGATACATACTCACTAAGGCATTATTCCTAATGAACATGTGTCCAAAATGATGATGGTTTTCTTCAACCATTGCTAGCCGCAGTATTTGATAGGAAGTTGCTGATATCTATGGTCGCGTTTTAAGCTGGTAAAGCAAAATTTTCTGAATCGTTGGGCCGCGAAGTTCAAATGAGGCGAAAGTAATGGCGAAGTGTGTGGTAGTCTCAATGGGAATTAAATGCTAAGTATAATTTAAAATATTTATAAGATTGTCTTGTTGAGTATTTGAAATTCATAACTGATGAAGTGATTGAATTAGAGCTAAATTATAGTGTTTTGCTGTATGTTTCCAACTCTTGCAGAACAGGTAAGTTTTTTCTGAGACTGCATTTTTGAACATTGTGAATTGAATTGGCATTAGGATTTTGGTGTTGTGAAGCAAGTAGACCTTTTGCATACAAAGCTGTTACCTTTTGTTTTAGAAACCCTAAATTAGGAATGACACCTAGAAGAGAAATTTTAGGAAAAACAGACTATCAAGAGATAAATTTATGTGAGGATTTCTTACAACAATTAAATAGGTCAACAAATGACACTTCTAAACTCAAAGAAATAGTGCCAATACATCCTTGTTTGAAAATTGGGGAGGGTTGGTATGATAGGGGCAAATGGGCAAGAGATGCCAAAATTAGCATGACTGGTTTGAAATTGTTTAAAGTAGCTTTTAGCCAGAGTAATGTATTTGCCCCAGATAGTAACATTTGGCAGTTTGATGTGGGAAAGTTAATAGTCCTTGGGGTTTTCATGGACATAGATTTATTAATCCGAATTGCAGATAAATATGATAGTGTTTCTAGGGTTTCGAGGGATATAAATGGATATATATTAGTAAGCATCATAGCTGAGGAACTAAGGGAGGTGTTCTAATTAAATGATCCCTCTGATCAAATGGAGAATGTTGATTTTGATCAATTCAAGGAAATATATAAGGCTCAAAGAAGCTACCTAAGAAATGGGCCCTTGAAGGAATATCATAACAAGATAGGAGGCTTCATTGTGGTAGGCCCTAATACACTAGAACCATTCAAATTGGAGTATTTCAATTCAAAGGATAGAGGAACGTATAGTTCCCTAAGTCATATCTTTGGAGAGGATGAAGAAACAGAGATGCATATCCACTACATGCTCATGATGGTCAAAATTCTTCATCTAGACTTGGCTATTATTTTTTATTTTTCCACTCATATTGCTGAACTGATTCACCAGTGTTTGATAAGTATAAAAAATGCAAAGGTAGTCAGGTTGTTTGGCTAGTATACCATGTTAATGCATATTATCATGTTTAAGAATGTTGATTATTTTGAAAAGGAAATGGATCTTATGAGGTTCAAAGATGATGACGAAATGCTTGTCCAACTATGGAGTGCATATTTGTCATGGGACAGGAAAGAGGTTAGTTTCATCACCTTTGATAGGTGTTTTGCTTCCAGACTTAGAGCATTATTGTTCTCAGGAAATCCAAGAATCCACAGAGGTTTATTGAATCTTTTAAGACCAAAGGAATATGTTAAAAGTGTTGAGATAGTACACAATTGGGGTGATATCATTTTATACCCTATATCAATAATATTCTAAGTATATGGTTTCAGAGGAGTTCCAAATATACTCCCATGTCAAGTCCATCTTCAAGTAGGAATTGCAGAAATAATCAGGCAAATTGGGGGGCTGCAAGAGGAAGCATTGGCAAGAAAAGGGAAAGGAACCATCTTACCTACTATTACAATTGTGCACCAATTTGTTATCATGAAAGGGGGATGGAAGCATCTACATAAATACCTAGAACCATATCAGATGACAACATATGTAATAAGATGTGTTGACACTGAAGGATTCATCAGTTATATGTTTAGGAAAAGAACAAAGTGTTTAGTATTGGATCATCAATTCAACTTTCTAGAGGACATCATTAGAAATGAATTCAATTTACAAGAGAATGAAATTAAGAAAGAAAAGTGGCTAGTCAGAAAGAAGACCTTGGACTTTGTGTAGCATTTTTATAAAGGATATGATCCTTTAAAGGAGTTCCATTCTTGGGCCAAGAAGATTGATTCATTAATGTCTTTATTTGAGGATTTCATGTAGACATTGAATCAAAAGAAAGAGGTAGTAATGAAAGCAGAGTTAGAGAGGGCTAAGGCTATCTTGAGAAAGTCTACACATGGTAGGATTGTTCCACCTAGGAAATATGTACTACAACAAAAACAAGGCTAAGTATGATAATGCAAAAGGCTGAAACATCCTATAGGGGCCAGTTTCAAACATAAGTAAATGATAAAGAGGTTTCTACCTCAAAAGGGAAGAGGGCCTTGAATGTAGAATATGAATCAATACCAGTCCCAAAGAAGAAAAGAATGGGAGGAGAGGAACAATAATTGGAAAACTTATATTCCCCTTCCCAATCCCCCTTACACATGGATGGGAAAGTTGTTGCAAAAAAATTATTGCAGATGGGAGATGCAGGGTAGATTTCTATAACGCCTCAAGAGATGCAAGAAGGGATGCCAGAGGATCCTAAACATGCCAAGATGGATTTGACAATTTTTGAGTTTGCTAGTAAAGAGTTGGATACAATCACAAAACAAACCAGTGATGAGTTTATGTCAGATGATAAATTTGTAAAGGCTAGGGCATTTGTTGAGTTTCTGTGGAGAATTCATATTGATGAATTCAAAGTAAAATGTCAAAAAAGGAAAAAAGACTAGTCTGATAAGGATAAGGTTGAGATTGAAAATGAGGTAAAATAGGATATGATAGCCAAATTTGACAAAATTACTCCTGAAGAAGGCAGAGAGAAAGTCAGGAAAGAGGGAGTACTTATCCTACCTGAATGAGACATAGCTGATGGAATAACATTTGATTCTATCAAGAAAGAGACAATGCCTATGCATACCACTGAAGCAGAAGCTCAACAAGCATCTAAAGGAGTTAAGTTTAGTGAAGACCATGCTGCATTAGTAATATGGTCATTAAAGAAGAAGGAACACAAGAAGACTAATGAAGACATCCAGGTTGAGCAGAAAGGCAGTCTGCTGGTAAAAAAGAGTTGTAGAAACTACTAAGGTAGAAGCAATAGACATAACCTTAGAGACTGCAAAATTTGGCCAAAAGGTTGAAGAAAAGAAAGAGGAATAAATCCAAAGCCCGAGAACCAAGCTAGAAATAGTCTTGAAGGCTTACAATGATGATAGTTTGAAATCCTTGGAGAAGGACAAAAAAATTGCTAGATTAGAAGAACAACAATCAACCCAAACTTCCCCACAAAGGGTGATAACACAGGACCCACATCAGCCCTCTTCCTCTAGCCCAATTATAGAATTTCCTCCTTCCCCATGCCATTTGGCCCTACTACAAAGACAGATCTGAATTTTGAAAAGGATAAATTAGTTGCTGATAGAAGGGATAAGAAAATGATGGGATGAAGAAAGTATAAAATTCTGGGAGGCACAATCATGGGTACGACAAAGATATGAAGAAAAGGTAAGAGACACACTTATGCACTTTGTTGATGATCTAGACCCAGCCTCCATATACCATCATGGTGAGAAAATTATGACTATATTAAATTCTTTCAATGAAGACAAAGACAAATGGGACTAGATTATGCAAAGGTGGAAAGGAAAGAAGGAAGAATTAAAATCCTTTTATTCCTTATCTAAGAAGGAAGATAATCTGGACATTGTGTTGAATGGCACTTACAAGTGCCTCAAAGTTATAATTGATTTGGATATAAGGAGAAGTATCATCCTTAAGAAGGCAGAGACATTAAAGAAGGAATATTCCAAAACCCGTTATGAGATATTCCCAAATTTATTTAGGAAGAATGGTAGGATAAAAAGAGAACCCTGGTGGATGAATGAAATGGGTGAAGAATTTTCAACAAGGGCTAAAAACATCATCACTCAAGACAATACACTTTTATTTTTTCAAACAGTTGAAACTATTGAAAAGGCCAAAACATACTTTGGGTTTTGGAAACAAGAAATTGAACCGATGAAAGCTAGTTAGGATGAATTGAGCAGTGAAAAGCATGAGGTCATCAACTTACCCTGGCCAAGTGATGAGGTGTTTACCTCTTGGAAGGACAAATATAGTGCAACCAACCAAGAAGAGAAGGATGTTGTGTAATGAGAAATAGGTGGCAGTTCTTCCCAGCATTTTGAGCAAAACAACCAGATGGAAAGATCATTACATCAAAGAACCAAGGCAACAAATTCCACCTGTCAAATTCTGAACAAGTTTGAAGTAGTTACAAGGAAGCATGCGGTCAGAAGAAAAAATATTTGAAAAATCTTATAACAAAGTGGTTACTATTTCACATATGTTTTTGTCTTTTTGTATGAGTCACATATTTTGTCCTTTATCCAATTGATTCATAGCTTGTTAAAATCCTCTTCTATAAAAGGGTTCCCAAGGTCATTTGAAGGGGCTAGAAAATCGAGCATTGTAAGCATTTTGTAAAGTTTTTAGTCAAGGGAATATAGAAGAGTTGTACTAGATAGGTTTCAAGATTAGAAATAAAGTTGAAAGGTCTCTTTCATATTATTGAGGAGTTATCTTTGATTACATCTTGATACAAAAGTATGATTATTTACACTTAATATAAAGATCCAAATTCCAATCTCTCTAGTGGTGTTTTGTCTTATGAGTTATGAATTTTCCAATTCATTAGCATAGAGTTTATATCTGTTTATGTAGTTATTTTAGATTTTTGATCAAGGATCATATTAAATGATGCTCTAATAAATACATAGATTCATCTTGACATACACGAGGATTTTGTAAGCAGTATGGGTTTGGGATAGTTGTCCTTATGGATTGGAATCTCTGATAATAATTGATTTCTGCATATTGTATTTGTTTTAGAGTATGGCCCAATGGATAATGCACTGATCAAAGATAGATAAGTTCCATTCTGATGCATGTCTATTTATATATTGGCTATGTTTCTATAGTCACAAACATAAAATCCATTATGTGCTATATTTGTATAAGTTTGTTGTGAGCTATCTATCTTATGCTCCATTTCACGGTTGATGTTCAATAGGTAATTAGCCAGCTATCTAGTATCTCCCAGTTATGTTGAGTTTTTGTGAGATTCTTGCTTGATTAATACCACATAGACTATTTGAAGGTATTAAAGGGTATCCCTCCCTAGGTATAGCAGAACCTGAAGTGTAGAAGTATGGTGTGAATGCTTGTTAGTTGGTCCTTTTCATTCTATTGTGAAATAGTTGGATTTGGCTTCTCTTAAATATCTATTTCAAAGTGAACAAGTTGTTGTCGAGTAATCTTAGCATAAAAAACAACCAAAAAAATGGTGATTCTACTGGGGGAATGAAATTAAGTTGTCATAAATAAAGCAAGGTTTCTCAAGTTGAGCTAGACTCCTGGCCTGCTTACTTATTTTAACCATTTAGGTTACCATTAAAACTACAAACACTAATACATTTGGTACCAAATTGCAACAGCAGTGCTGTTGCATTTTTTCCATCACAACCTTGTCGTCATCGCAATTGCGACGGTCTGCCGTCGCAATTGCGACGACGACAAGGTTGTGACGGAAAAACTGCAACGGCACTGCCGTTGCAATTTGGTACCAAATGTATTAGTGAAAGTTGTATTGGCTTGTCCAAAGGATTTTTTTTAGCATTGAATTTTTTTGGGATCTTATTAGCCCCTTATTTTTATCATTTGTCATGTGAAGCTCCTTTGATTGCACAATTCATATTACTGAGAATTAGTGTGTATTTTCCAAACTAAGTGTTGGGTGGTGACTCGAAGAAATATCTACATCAGTGCTGAGTAGTAAATCATTTTATACACACTATTTAAATATGAGTTACAAGAATACTAGATCTAGGATGAAGAATCATCCTAAAGGTAATTTGGAAGGTGAGATTCCATCTACTTCTAGAGCTGGTCAGCTAATGAGTGAAAGTGCTGATAGGACTACTCCTCAAGCTTGGAGGAAAAAGAGGAACACTAGGGTAGAGAATCCCATCCCACCCAATCATGAAAGAGATGCATTAGAAATGGAAGAGAGTGCACATTTGGGGTTGGGTGTATATGGTGATTATTATACTCAAAGTGAGAGAGGTGACGATGAACCAAGGTATACCAAGAAGATAGTCCATCCTAAACCTCAAGGACATGAAGGAAGGTCTAGAAGTAAAAGCAGAGGTGAAGAGAACAGATTTCCCCTAGTGATCCGAGCTCTCCCTCATTAGACAAACCTCATGCCCATAATCATAGAAGAGAAAGAGTCATCCATGAAGAAACTTCTGAATCTGAAGTAACTCTCCCAGATTTTGAGGAAATTTTTGAAGAAGTTGATGAATTAGAAAGGAGAATCCATGAGAAAATTGCTATAAGACAATGAATAGATAAAGAAAAAGAGGATAATGTTAGACAAGATCAGATCAAATCAAACACTTGAAAAGGCAATTATTAGATCTAGAGGCAATCAATTCTACTACTGCACCTGCAAATATTGAACATGAACTAGTTGTCCAACAGTTGTATAATACATAAAAGCCTAAGGACAAGGGTAAGAAGAAAGTTGTAGGAGTTGAAATAAATAAGCCTGTAAATAAAGGGAATCTAGTGGATCCAATGACCAAATTGGATACTGATCTAGAAAGAGCTAAGAGGGAGAAGGAGATTATAGACAAAGAATTGGAGAAAGAAGAATTGGAAGCTTCTACTCTATAAATGAAAAAGAAGATTGAATTTCTTAAGAAGGCCTCTGGTCCTCATCCTATTATTACTACTTCATCGGCACCTGTTACTAATACTGAAGTGCATCTAAATTCAGGAACAAACATGCCACCACCAACTGGTCCTCGAAATGCTACCATGTCTAATGTTACATCATCAACTTCCAAAGGTACCAATTCAACCCAAAAGACATTTGTCTATCCAGAAAGGTATAGGCAATTATTTTCCTTGGTATTCCAGGTTATCCTAATGAAATTCGAAAATAAATTAGGGACAAACTTCAAAATTTTTTTGGTAATAATTTTATAACATGTGAAGATAACTTGAAGAATTTTATTGATATGATGGATGACTATGAAATTGGACATGATGATGTGATGATGAAAATGTTTGTTCAGTCATTAACTGAGGATGCCAGGGATTGGTTTAGAGGATTGCCCCATGATTGTCTAGGATCCGTGGATGAAGTAAAAGATTGTTTCAGGGATCAATATGGTGATAAGAGAAATGAAGGTTTTATGTTGAATGAGTTCAACAACATTAAGAAGAACTCAAATTAAGAGGTCTTTGAATTCAATATAGGATTCCAAAGATAAATACACAAACTGTTTCAAGTGATAAGACTGGATGATAAGGTATGCCTCACAACTTATTTGAATGCCTTTGATGCAAAGATGGGATATCTCATAAAAAATAAGAACCCTAGGAATATTAGGGAAGCATATAAGATAGTAGGGAACATTGAAACAAACAGAAGAGTGTTGGGTAAAGTATGTAGAAGGGAAGATTGGAAGCCAACAAGTTTTAATAAAAAAGAATCAGATAAAACTTCAAGTTCTAAACCTAAAGAAGATGATAGTCTAAAAAAATTTATAAATGCTCTGAAGGATCTAAAACTTGGAGAGAGTAAGAACAATAGGGCTTCAAATAATGACAAACCATCCTATAGTAACTTTAATAGACAGCCTAGGATGCAAAATTACCCTTACTCTACCCAATGGAAAGATGGGAAGCCTATTCTCCCACAATAGAAAGACAAGTATGATGACAAAACCCCTGACCCTTTACATAAGACCATTGTTAATATGTGTAATGATAATTCATGGTGTATGGCTTGCCAATCCCCTCACAATCCTAATTATTGTGGCATTGCTGCAAAAATATCTGCAAGTGAAGATCAGGAGGATGAGGAGGAGGAATTATACGATGATAATGGTTGTGCCATGGCTTCTTCACATTTGTGGGATGAAATGGTCTCTGATGATGAAGCCAAAAAATAGTTTGTATCTAGATCATTGAATAGAAAAGAAACATATTATCAGTAGGATGATTCTGATATAAAAGAATGGGAAATTGATGATATGAGGTGCAATGCAGAGAAGGGTGACGAAATCCATATTTATAGGAGACCCTCTGATGAGGAGATTGCTCAGATTAAAACAAATATGGTTACCCAATAAAGGGGTAACTATAATTAGAGAAATAGAACACTTAGGAATGCAAATGGAAAACCTGAAAGTATTTTTGTTAAAGAAACCAAGACTAATACCATACAACCACAAGAAAAAGAAAAGTAGGTTGAGGGTGCCAAGAAAGTTTTGGTTAAAAAGGAAATTAAGCCTACTGGTCCTAATATTTTGTATAGAGAAAAAATAACACAAAAAAATTTTGTGCCTCCTCCTCAGAAGGAAAATAAACAACAAAAAAAGGATGAATCCAAATTAGATTCTCAAGTGGAGGATGAAGATTGTGCAAATGAAAAGCAAGACATATCTGATACCCCTGTTGATATGGGGCAACTACTATCCAAAATTATTGTCAAGGTTCCTTTACTGGAAATTATGAGAATAGGTGAACATAAGGAAAAAGATTTAACATGGGTAAAAGGTGTTAGTTCAACAAAACTTCTTGGACTAGAGGAAAATAAGAAAATGTTAGATGCACAAGATAATCCCATCAATAAGTCAAAAGAATCTGATGAGCCTGTTTCAAATATTCCTAGATATATCTAGACACAAATGTTGTCATTACTTCATTGGGGACTGTAGATCCTTTTTTACCAAATTTTCTTATAAATGGAAAGATGTTAAATAATTATATGATTGACTCTAGAGTATCTAATATTGTCATGCCAGCTCAGGTGATGAAATCAATGGGATTAAAGGTAGATACACCACATGAGAGGTGTCAGGCCATGGGTTCGAGAGAAGTGCCTATTATTGGCACCATTAAGGCCTTAACATATAAGTTGGCTGCATACCCTGACAAAGTACTAAAAATGAGTGTACTAGTTGTGGCTATTCCCCCTCAATATGGAATGCTATTATCAATAAAATGGAGTGCTTCAATGGGAGGAAGTATCCAGTGTGATCTATCATTTTCTACATTTAATATTGCTAGTGAGAACATTAAAGTGTCTAGAGAAACTAGAACTCCTCACATGATTGAGGAAGAAGAAGATGACAATATGAACTGTTTCCTAGACACCGAGATGGGATCTTTTCAAGTACATGAAAAGCATGTTGAAGGAAAGTTACAACCTGCACTATTATTTGAGGATGAAACTAATTTATCTGAAAAAAATATTTTATGGGTTATGTATTTCGATGGTGCTAGTTCTAGGAAGAGAGCTGGTGCTAGAGTTTTTTTAATAGCTCCTACAGGCAAAACGTTCAAATTCTCACTCACACTGTTATTTACATGTACTAATAATGTTGCAGAAGATGAACCTTTGTTAATAGGATTGAGATTGGCTTTCGAGACATGGAATTAAATATCTTAGAGTTATTGGAGACTCTGAATTGGTAGTGCCTCAAATCAAATCCAAGTATGCTTCAAAAAATCATAGATTGAAACAATACCGAAATGTTGTCTGGGATGAACTAGAAAATTTTGATGCATTTGGTATTGATTGGATGGATAGAAGTCTGAACATAATGACAAACTTGTTATCTAATATTTATTTGATGCCAGAAGATGTTACATTTGATGGAATCTATGAAATAGAGGTTCAATCTAGGCCTTCAATACCAAATAATGTTGATAGTTGGCAAGTTTTTGATGATGATGTAGATATCTTGAGATTTTTGCACTATGAGAAAAACTTTGGAGATAAGGAAATATATTTCAGTGGATATGTAGAGACAATGGATGGAAATGATACTATCTTAGGTAAGGAAGTTATACAATTAAAGTCAAACAAAGTCCCAAAGGGATAGTTGTGCTTGAGAGAGCTTTTGACAACAAAGATAAGCCACACTCTGTTAAAAATTTAAATAAACCTAAGGATTTGGAGGAGGTGAATGTAGGAACATTGGAGGTTCCTAAAAAAATATTTATTGTAAAGAAAATGTCACCCAAAGTAAAAGATGATTTGATCAATCTCTTGAGGAAGTATAAGAAGGTTTTAGCATGGACATATGATGATATCAAAGCATACAATGAGGATTTTTTCTAAAATGAGATCCCTCTAAAAGAAGATGCCAAGCCTTTTAGAGAAAAGCAGAGACCTATAAATCCTACATTGAGGCCCAAAATGGAGCAAGAACTAAAGAATTTGAATGATGTAAGGATAATTAAACCCATTAGAAATTCTTCTTGGGTTTCTAACTTAGTTCTTGTTAGGAAAAAGAATGGAGATATAAGGTTATGTGTGGATTTTAGAAATTTAAATGTATCTTCCCTCAAAGATAATTATGCTCTCCCTAATATGGAAAACATGTTGTAGAGAGTTACTGGATATGAGTTGATGTCCACAATGGATGGATTCTCTGGATATAATCAGATAATCATAAAAGAGTCAGAACAATTCAAAACTACTTTCACTACACCTTGGGGAATATATGTTTATGTCAGAATGCCTTTTGGCTTGATAAATGGAGCCAAATTTCAGAGGGCTATGGATGTTTCTTTTTCAGATTTCTTGCAGAAATTTCTAGAGGTCTATCAAGATGATCTCACAACCTGTTCCAAAAAGGAAGAGCAACATTGTGAACATCTGGAATTTTTTTTTGAAGGAGCTCTAGAATTTGGGATTTCTTTGAATCCTAAGAAATGTACTTTTGGGGTGACTGAAGGTAAACTATTAGGGAATATTGTTTCAAAATAAGGGGTGAGAATTGATCCAGAAAAAGTGGCTACTATAGATAAAGTGCCACTTCCAAAAAATGTAAAAGGTATACAGTCTTTCTTTGGTCAAGTAAACTTTTCGAGACATTTTGTTACAAACTTTGTTGAAAAGAGTAGACCTATTTCCAAGATGTTGAAGAAAGATGCAAAGATGGAATGGAATGGAGAAGTCACTCAGGATTTCCAAGACATCAAGCAGACTATTAAGGATGGCCCTATCTTAAGAACTCATGATTATTCAAAGAAAATAAATATATTCTCTTTTGCATCATGTCATACCATTGCTGCTATTTTATTGCAGAAGAATGAAGAAGGATTTGAACAACTTATTGCCTTTTTCAGCAAATCACTGCAGGCTGTAGAACTTAAGTATGATATTAATGAGAAACATGCCTATGCACTGGTAAAGGTTGTGAAGGATTTTAGATGTTATCTGGTAGGTTCTATAGTAGTTTCCTATCTTCTTTTAGTAGCAGTAAAGGACATCTTCACACAACAAGAGGTGTTCAAAAAAAGATGTAGATGGATTAACAGAATCCAAGAGTTCATAATTGAAATAAAAATCACAGAATTGGTAAGAGGGCTAGGATTGACTAAATTGATGGCTAATAAAAATTTAGATGCAAATCATATAAATACATAAGAAAGAAGAGAAGATGCCTTTCATGTGCAATATTGATCATTGTGATTGGTACAAAAACATTATTTATTATTTGCAAAGAATGAATTTTCCACTAGGAATGGATGAAAGAAAGAAAAGAACTCTAAAGCTACAGGCCATTCATTTTTCCTTAATCAAGGATGACTTATGGCGGATAAATCATGAGGGGATTTTATTAAAATGTGTTGATGAGGAGCAAGCAAACAAAATTTTGTAGGACATGCATAATGGAGCATGTGGTAGCCACTACATGGAAAAGACCACCGCACACAAGATTCTGAGAGTAGGATTCTGGTGGCCTACTATTTTCAAAGATGCTCATCAAATAGTCAAGAGGTGTGATTCCTGCCAATGATTTTCTGGTAAGTTAAAATTCTCTGGTAATGTACCTCTAACACCAATAGAAATACATGCCCCTTTCAACAATGGGGTATTGATTTCATTGGAGAAATAGCAACTAAGTCCAGTGGAGGGAATTCTTGGATAATTTTAGCAACTGATTACTTTACTAAGTGGGTTGAAGCAATCCCCACCAAAAGGGAAACTAGAAAAGTAGTGATAGATTTCTTATTGAAACACATTATCACAAGGTTTGGTTGTCTAGAGAGAATTGTATCAGATAGAGCCATGTGCTTTAGGTCTAAAGAATATATAAATTATTATACTAAATATGGTATTGATACATCTTACTCTTCACCCTACCACCCACAAGGAAGTGGTCAAGCAGAATCTACCAATAAAAGTTTGCTTAAGATCATTGAAAGAGTCTTGGACAAAAATAAGAAGGTAGGGTACTCAAAGTTGACAATGGTTGTTTGGGAAGATAGAGTGACTACTAAAAAGGTGATAGGGTGTGCTCCTTTTGACTTGGTGTATGGGATTCAAGAAATATTGCCTCAAAATAATTTAATATAGATGTACAAGCTTGTGCAGTTATATGATGATGACATTGATAGTGACATGCAATTAAGAATTGATGACCTAATTGAGCTAGATGAAATCAGGAGGAAAGCTTCTATAAAAAATGCTAAGCTTCAATTGCAAGTCAAGAACCTATATGAGAAAAGGGCAATGCCTAGGCAATTCAGTATTGGAGACTATGTGTGAATGTGGAATGCAAAATTGGAGGATAAAGGTAAACATGAAAAAATTGATCCAATTTTGTTGGGACCATATGTCATCCATGAAAGGTAACTCTTATTTATTGAAAGATATGACTGAAAACATTTTATAATTTCCAGTTCATGGATAATTCTTGAAATTAAACTTCTCATGAAGTCTAATTATCCATGAGCATTAGGTTGTGTATATAGTTTTGCTTCTGCAGCTGGCTGCTTTCTATTTTGAGAGTAGTTTTAGTTTCTTTTGTGTGAGTAGGTTAGTTTATTTCGGTTGGTTTGGTCTACTTCCCCCTCACTTTCTGGAATCTTTTAATACTTAAAAGAGGTATTCATCCCCAATTAGAGCCACTGATAGGGCTATACAAAAAAAATTCAGCCCAAATGATGAGTAATGTATTTCAAAGATTTTAAATCAAGTTCTATGTTGTTAAAAACCCTAGTAATTGTGTTTTCAAGCTTTGAAGCCATTGATTTAAAACCCTAAGGTCTAGGGCCGGTTCTATTTTTGAGTTACTTTATTTTATCACTTAAAGTCTTATGAACCCATGTGTTTATTATATCATCGGGCAGGGCCATATTTTATTTATCCTAAGGACCTAACACTTTAATTATTTATCCTATGTCTAGGTGCCCCATGGGTTTTTTAACTTTACATAATGTATCATGCAACTTCATTTTGATCCAAGGGATAACACGTTTCCTAAAAAAAAGATGATCAAGATCTACCTATCAAGGCATTGTGCCTGAAGGCCACGTGTCTCTGGCATGTCTGACATATGTTTAAAGGTTATTATAAAGTGCATGCAGATTCTATTTGATCCAATGGACAACATATTTCCTTAATCTCAAGATGTGTTTGATCTATTGGAATAGTCCCAAGGGATAACTGAGAGGGGGGGGGTGAATCTGTTATCAGCTAGTTTAATTATTTTTCTCCAATTAAGTACAAAATATCATTAAGCATATACACATTAAAATAACACAAAATAGAACACCACAATTTTGGTTACAGGGAAACCAAACTAGGTAAAAACCCCAGTGGGAATTAGCACCCACAAAGAACTGTACTTGAGTATAATAATCCCTATTAGAAGATCTTGGAACCCTATTAGGAGTTGATCTTTACAATGCAATAAGTACTGTGACCTTGTTAAGGGCTAGAACCTGTTAGGAGTCTTTTACAAATAACCCTGTTAAGGGTGAGGACTCACTGTCCAAAAGCACACTGCTAGAATGATGAAGGCTGCAACCTTCAATGAAATAGATATACACTATATCTGATAATGAACTGTTTGAGTAGACCCGTTGTCTTGATCAGTTCCAATGAATTTTATACACTATCTGCTTCTTCACATAGATCTTCAACTGGTGAATGAAATAGCTTTACTTTCCCAAAACAAACAACATTATGTTCTATTCTATTTCTGTCTCTTTTCTTATCATTCACACTTGGTGATCTTCAAATGAACTACTATAAGTATCTTCTCCAAAAGATATTATCTTTGTCAGCTGTAGGAATCCCTCAAATGCTTCTCTTGTCTGCTAAACATGCACACAACATAATTAGAACTGTGCAACTCAAACTGAATAGACACAATCTCTTCACATAGTCAGCTCCACCAAAATTAACCAAATATGACACTTCAAATGAAACATGATTAGCACCAATTGGTTAATTATCTTTGACTCATAACTAAACATGAATCTGAACATGCATATCCCATAGATAGGCACAACTGAAGAATCAATGAGATTACTTTCATCTTTTTGAAAACAATCCTCTGAAATTATGGCTGGTAAACAGAGTAACATAACTCAACTGTTACTGAACATCTGAATCTACATGTATGAACATGGTATAGTAACTATGTCTGAAACATAAAAAAAACCACACAAGGCTTCCGCATATCCATACTGAAAAGTGAATATAGTTCACCGCTGTATACTATATGTTGTCATCAATCACAAACATATAGTCAACTATTTGCACAAAGGCAAATCTGCAACAATCTCCCCCTTTGACATTGATGGAAACATATGATTAAAAACACTATCAATCCAACAGTGTCTTCTTCTTTATTTTTACAATCTTCTCAATATCCTCATCAAAGGGTCCTCTTCACTGCTGCATCTCCTTTGACTATGTTTTTATTTTCATGACTATATACTCCCCTAGAGTATATGGTCCCCCTTACTATATAATCCCCCTTTGACATCAACGCCAAAGGATGCCAAATATAGATAAGCTCAATTACTACTCCAGAGATAGAGTAGTCAACCACTCATTAGTCCCCAAGGACTGATGCATTTTCTATGAATTCTTAATCAGACTTAGGAAAGGGAATTACTCCCAGCTTCTTCCTAAGATACTCAAAATTATCCTTTGATAATGGTTTCATGAATATATTTGCCAACTGATCTTTGGTGCTCAAGTAATCCAGCTTCACTTCTCTTTCTGCAACTTTTTCTCTTAGAAAATGATATTTTATTTCTATGTGTTTTGTCTTTGCGTGCATCATAGGTTTCTTTCACATATTAATGGTGCTGGTGTTGTCACAATGGATCACCATGGGATAATCAATCTGAATTCCAAATTCTTTAATCACCTATTTGATCCATACCATAGTTGAATAATTCAGTGCGGCTGCTACATACTCAGCTTTTGCTATTGACTGAGAAATACAATTCTGCTTCTTGCTTTTCCAAGTAACTAACCTATCTCCAAGAAATACTACTCCTCATGAGGTACTCTTTCTTTCATCAATGCAACCTTCCCAATCTGCATCTTTGTATACATGAAGTTCTACATTTTCTGAATTAGGATACCATAAACCATAGTCTATAATTCCCTTTAGATATCTAAATATTCTTTTAATTGCCATTAGGTGATTTTGTTTAGGTTCAGCTGCAAATCTCCCAACAATGCCAACTGCATTAGATATATGTGGTCTAGATTGAGTGAGATATATGATTTTTCCTATCATGGACTTGTAAAGTGTTTTGTCAACTACTATGGAGTCATCATTTTTAGAAAGCTTGCTTCCTATTATCATAGGAGTGCTTACTGGCTTGCAATCTTCCATTTTGAATGTCTTCAATATCTCCTTCACATATTTAGACTGATTTATGAATATAGCTTTGTCTATTTGCTTTACATTTAATCCCAAAAAGTATTTTATAGGTCCAATCATGCTCATTTCAAATTCACTCTACATCTCTTTGGAAAATTCTACACTGATCTTGTCGTTACCTCCAAAAATAATGTCATCAACAAAGATAGAAATAGGTAATAATCCTTCAGGTGTATCTCTGATGAATTGGTTGCAATCTGTTGCTCCCTTTTTGAATCCAATGTTTGTTAAGTAGCCATCAAGTCTCTCATACCATGTTCTTGGGTCTTGTTTAAGTCCATAAAGGGATTTCTTTAGTCTACATACCATGTCTGGTTTATCTAAAAGTTTGAATCCTTTAGGCTACTCTATGTAGACTTCTTCCTTCAAGTCACCATTCAAGAAAGCTGACTTGACATACATCTAATATACTTTGAACTTCTTGAATGTTTCATAGGCCAAAAATTTTTTTATAGCTTTCAGTCTACTCACAGGGCCAAATGTATCAGAATAGTCAATTCCTTCTCTTTGCGCATATCCTTTACGTACCAATATTGCTTTATTTCTTATCATTGTACCATCTTCATTCATTTTGTTTCTGAATATCCACTTAGTTCTAATCAAGTTTTTTTCACAAGGTCTAGGGACCAATTCCCATGTGTCATTCTTGATTATTTGATCTAATTATTCTTGCATTGTAGTTTTCCAATTTGAATCATTGCACGCATCTTCAACATTTAAGGGTTCATTTTGTGAAAGTAGACATACCTCTTCATCAATGGTTGAAACTTTTTCTCTCGATCTTGTCAAAACTTTACTGCTTTGATCTCCAATGATATCTTCTTTTGAATGGTATCTAGATGTATATTTTGAAATTTTAGGTGTGACACTCTCATCTATGATCTGTGATTCTTCTTGACTTGGTTCAGGGTTATTGCATGATACATCAATACATTCAAACATTTCTTCTATAACTATTTATTTATTGATAGGTCTAGGTTCATCTTCAATCATAGGTGCATATTAATAATATCTTTCTTGAATCATGAAATTCTCATCAATATTCACATGTGCACTTTCAATTATTTTCTTCAACCTTAAATTAAAACATCTATAAGCTTTGCTCTTAGTAGAGTAACCAAGAAAAATACCTTCATCGCTTATAGTATCAATTTTTCCAACACCATCATCTCTCTTGATGTAGCACTTGCTTCCAAAGATTCTAAAGTATTAAATACTATAGGTACATTACCAAACCAAAGTTCATAAGGCTTTTTGTCTATGCCTAGTCTTAGTTGAATTCTATTGATAGTATAGATTGTTGTATTGACTGCATCTCTCTAATAGGTGTGCGCATCTTTCCCATCAATCATAATAGTGTGCGCTGTGTCAAGTATTATCCTATTTCTTCTTTCTGCAATTCCATTTTATTGAGAGTTTTTGGGTGCACTTAGTTGTCTTTTGATCCCATGTTCTTCATAGTACTCAAGAAACTTGTCAGAGGTGAAATATCCTCCTCTATCAGATCTCAGACATTTTATCTTTATTCCAGACTCATTTTCAACTTTAGCTTTGAATATTTTGAACTTCTCATAGGCTTCAGATTTGTCTTTCAAGAATGCAACCCACATCATTATGGACAAATCACCAACAAAAAAAATGAAATACCTTTCTCCATAGTATGATCTTGTTTGAGTAGGTCCACATAAGTCTGTATGCACTAAATATAATTTGTTCTCTATAGAGTTCTATTTGATTTTGAATGAGGTCCTCACATGCTTTCCCATCACACATTCCCTACACATAGTATCAACTAGTCTTGAATTACTAGGAAGGTCTCTTACTACTTTTACATTGCTTATCTTTACTATGTTGTCAAAATTTATATGACAAAGTCTTTTGTGCCATAGCCAACTATCATCCACTTTTGCAACAAAACAACTTACTTCAGAGTTAAGCTGAAAAACATTACCTTTGGTCTTTGATCCTGATGCAATCATGTCTCCTTATTTTTTGTTAATAATGCACCTATTATTTTTGAATTCTAACTGATATCCTGTATCAAGCAACTGTCCAACACTCAGTAGGTTATGATGTAAACTATCAAGATATATAACAAAATTTGTCTCATTCTTTCCATCTAAGGTAATGGATCCTCTCCTATGATAGGTTTAGGAGTGTTAGCTCCAAATCTAACCATGCCACCTTTGTACTTATCTAGATATACAAATCTGTCTTTGTCTCCTTTCATGTGATATGAACACCCACTGTCTACGATCCAGTCTGTTATGATGTCTTCTTGTGAAACTAGAGTGAATTATTGTGCTTTCTTTTCATCTTCAATTTCTATTGTTTCAATCATTTTTTTATTATCTTTAATTACAATGGACCCAATTTCATCTTCCCCTAAATCATCATCAGTCACACCATCTTCAGCATGATAGCATTCCTTAGTATATTTGGGTTTGTAATTTGATCTCAACTTCTTGACTCTTGTAGGACACTTGGATGCAAAGTGGCCAACTTTGTTGCATGAGAAACATTTGAATGGTAGTTTTCCTTCATATTTGCCTTTACCTTTCCTTTCCTTCTTAGCAATCATAGAAATGATTTATTGTACTTCTGTATCAACTTCTTCTTTCTTAATATTACTAGAGATGTTCAAGGATTTCTTACCATGGACCGAGGCTTTGAAATTTGTTTCCATTTTAGGTTCTATGTTCAATCTTGATATGTCAAATGTAGATATTTTTCTGAATAAGGTTTCTCTTTTGAATTCCTTTAAGAATTGCATGGTTTCATCCAAGATGTTTATCTTTCTTTCATAATCTAATGTCAATGTAGTCATTAGTTTGTCCATTATATCTTCCTCTAAGATTTCTCTGCCATTGTTCCTGATTCTAGAGACTGCTTCATTAATCCTCTGATTGTCTTCCATTTCTTTCTGCACACATTCTTGGCTTGGATGTCTCCTTCAAACATGTCTTCTAGATATTTCCAAATTGAATATGCTTTGTCTTCCTTCTTGATCTCAAAAAATTCACTGTCAGATAGGGCACTGATTAGGGCTTCTTTGGCAATTGCATTTTGGGTGAATACTTCCTTTTGTTTATTAGTAGAGTCTTCTTTTGCAAGGTCTTTCAAGGTAGAAACATCAATTGCATGAGTATAAACCTCATGGATCTCAAAACCAATGTACTAAAGATGTGTTATCATTTTGTTATTCCAGTCAAGATAATTCTCTCCATCAAACTTAGGACTCTCTTTCCTAAAGTATGCCATTTGATCTACCTTAAGTTGTTAGGCTTTCTCTCCAAGTCACTTGGCTCTGATACCAATTGTTGGAATAGTTCCAAGGGATAACTGAGAGTTGGGGGGTGAATCAGTTATTAGCTAGTTTAATTCTTTTTCTCCAATTAAGTACATAATATCATTAAGCACATACACATTAAGATAACACAAAATAGAACACCACAATTTTTACAATGCAATAAGTATAGTGACCTGGTTAAGGGTCAGACCCTGTTAGGATTCTTTTACAAATAACCCTGTTAGGGGTGAGGACTCACTGTCCAAAAGCACACTGCTAGAATGATGAACAAACAACATTCTGTTCTATTTTGGTTTTGTCTCTTTCCTTATCATTCACACTTGGTGATCTTCAAATGAACTACTATAAGTATCTTCTCCAAAAGATATGATCTTTGTCGGCTATAGGAATCCCTCCAATTCTTCTCTTATCGGCTAAACAAGCATGCAACATAATTAGAACCGCGGAACTCAAACTGAATAGACGCATTGCTTCACATAGTTGGCTCCACCAAAATTACCCAAACATCATGCTTCAGATGAAACATGATTAGCGCCTTTGGTTAATTATCTTTGACTCATAGCTAAACATGAATCTAAATACGCATATCCCATAGATAGGCACAACAGAAGAATCAATGAGATTACTGTCGGCTTTCTGAAAACAATCCTTTGAAACTGTGGTTGGTAAACATAGTAACATAACTCAACTATTACTGAACATCTGAATCTACGTGTATGAACATGGTATAGTAGCTATGTCTGAAACATAAAAACAACCACACAAGGCTTCCACATATCCATACTGAAAAGTGAATATAGTTCACTATTGTATACTCAATGTTTTCATCAATGAAAAACATACAGTCAACTATTTGCACAAAGGAAAATCTACAACATGATCTACCATTGAAGGCATTGCTCCTATGTGACATCTGTCCTAGTGGGTCTAGATAAAGTCAAAGAAGTCAAGGTAAATGGTAAGCATATTAAACTTGATCATGCGATTGGCGCAAGCCCTTAGCTAAAACATGATCAAGATCTATTCATTAGGGCATCACGCCTAAGTGACACTTGGCATATGGTGGGCCATGTTCAACCATAAAGAGTAAAGTAGAGGTGACATAACTTAAAGCTCATCCAACGGTTGTCGTAAAGCCTCAGATGAGAGATACAGTTTGATTAGCTATTAATGCATTGAGCCTAGGTGACATGTGTCCTATCTAGGAGTTTAAACCTAGGGTCAGACAAATGGTGGTTAAGTAACATCAAATCAAATCAGATAGCTGACATGATTCCTTAATCAAAAGATGTATAATAGATAACCTTTGAGGCATTGCACCTCGCTGCCATTTGTCTTTCATAGTTTAGTGGGGCCTACAGTTATGAAGTAAATGGTAAGGTTAACATGTGATCAAGTGGGTTTTGATCAGACGAATGACGTAAAGCCTCAAAGAAAAGATGATCATGATCTAGCTATTAAGGAATTGTGCTAGAACGACATATGGATATGTGTTGGGACCTGGCTGGAGGTAAAGGAAAGTAAAGTGTTGACAGTTTTAAAAGGATCCAATGGTGATCGCGGATCCTTAAGCCAGAGATGTAAGAATATTAACGATTGAGGCATCACGCCTAAGTGACACATAGTATAAATGAGGTCATGGGTCGCGGGTAGTAAAGGAATGTAAAGACGCTGGAAGTTGATGTTAATCAAACAGATAGTGTAAATAGGAAATGTGCTAATTCAACCAATAAACTTATAATTCTTTTAACCAACTCATAAGAAATGAAACATGTAAGTACAACTATGCAATAGAAGTCAAATAGTTCAAGCCTCCACAAAGCATAAACCATAATACCACTATTTTGATTATGGAAAACCTTGTAAGATGGAGAAAACCATGGTAGGGATGACACCCACAAATCTCTTAACAACAGTAAACTATTTTCCCTATTAGGAGCTTACAATATCTTATTAGGGACTCACTTGGTTAAAAGTGACTAGTACCTTGTTAGAGGTATAAACAAACCTGTTAGGCTCTACCTCGCTAGAGGATTTAGAAATCCTTTTTAGAAGTCACCGTATAAGAGGATTTATACAAAATATCTATTAAAGTCCATCATGTTAAGGGATTTAAGCTTCTAACCTATTAGAGTTAGCCTTGATCAATGAACTCAAAACACTGATCTAGAAATGGTACTGCTTGCCTGTAAGATCCAATTCAATCTCTGAACTATTGGTGCAATACTCTGCCTCTATCTCTAATTGAAAAAACCAAAAAACTCATCTTCAACTCTAAATGACATAATTTAGTTTGCCTTTGTATCATTTTTCTTATGTCAGTTAAACTTTAAAAATAATCCACAAGTCGACCTAGCACATTGACCAACCACATGAAAATCCACCCAAAACAAACCTAACATATCGACACAAAATGTAATACAAGTATTTATTACAAAATACCAATAATTAATTAACCACCTTGACCATCTGATCAAAAGGTGCCAATCGGTAACTCAACCAATTCATACTTAACATAAGAGAAAAATACTAACTTCCACAAAATGTTGAGTTAACTAGTCTGAATAGTTAGCATAAACTGCTTAACCTATTCATCATGTCGATCGATATCTTCAAACCTATTCACCAAATATAATAGAGTTGTGGAGCTTCCATCAATGAAAAAATCATATTCATCAAACTCTTCATATCAACTCCAAAATACATCATAATGCCAACAATCTCCCCCTTTGGCATTTATGGCAAGACATAGGGAAAATATGTCCCACTTTAACAATTCTTCTCATCGATCACCAAAAATATATACAGAGCTATAAACAGTTGCTATACACTACTCTACACTATAATATCTCTCTCAACTATATTTTTACTATACCAAACACTCCCCCTTTGACAAGAATGACAAAGGTACAAAACTAAACTTCAAAAGTGAGAAATTGCTTACCGAGATCATAGCCTCTCAAAAACTGTTCTAATATTTGCTTTGGTTGTATCCAAGGGACTCTCCCATTACTTCTCCAAGTGTGCTATGGATTGAATTTTTCCATGTAGAATAGAAGGTAACTCCTCCATAGCTTCAAGAGTGCTCATATAAGGTAACCCAAGAGTGACCTAAGCATCTTTAATATTATGTCGCATAACATTAATTGTTCGAATCATGTAAGTCTGCAACTCTAGTAATGTAGTGACCCTTTTGTCTTGTTCTCCTTTCAATTTTTTCAGCTTGTGATTTATAATCTTCACTTGTGACCCATAGGTTGTAGTTGAATGTGCAACATGATCAAAACTTGCAATTAAAAACTTAAGCTCCTGCTAATGTTCTGTTAGTGAACAGATTTTTCCTTCAAACATTAATGCACAAATTGATACCAAATTGCCATAGTGAAGAAAAATTAACACTAATAGTTGGATATATTATCATGAGATTGATAACCTTCCTCTGAATTGAGAGGTACAACTCCCTCTTAACAAATATTCAATGAATTAAAATATTGATATGATTTTAACTAGAAAGCACCAAAGACACCAACATCTACCCATAAACACGATGTAAATGTGTAGAGGTTAAATACAGAAACAAAATGAGTATAAGAAAATGATACAAACCTCACTTCCTCCATATTCACAAATGAAATCCATGTAAATAATGACATGAAGATTACATACCCTTTCCAATAGATAATTTAATATGAAAAAAAAAGTTTCATAATCAATTGATGACATGTAACTGATTGAATGTTTGATAATGTTAAGTTAAAGATAATGCAAGGCATTAAATCAGTCAATGGTTTGTATTGTCATTGACATCAACTTGATATCATCTGTATGGTAATGTATATAATGCCAAAGTCTTTAGAGAATAAATGGAAAAAAGGTTATGCTTTCAGCAATGCATAAATCTTAAGTATTCACCAAGTGACAGACAACACCGACAGAGTGCACACCATCTGTAAAAGAAAAAGAGAAAAGTCACAGTGATACCCGATGAGCAAAAGAAAGTGTTGACCGATGAAGAAAAACCAAAGGATGCCTGATGAGCTGAAAATAGAGTTGCTCAATGAGTAAAATCCAATGATGCCCGATGGACGGAGATCCCAAATCTAACTAGAGTCACACCAACGGAACTAACAGTTGTCACCAACAACTAACTGCAGAGTTGACCGATGGAACAGAGAGTTCAGAAAATGACAAAATATCTAGCTAGCAAGAACTAAAGATAGATTTAACTGGTTGTTTTCTTTGTTTTATTCGACCATAGTCAAGTAATTGATTTAAAGAAGATTTGTATAGTTGGCAAGAAGATAACTGCAAGATAAATAAGGAGTTATGCTTTAAATCAAATTGGCTGGATTTTTTTTCACGCCAAGAATCAAGAATCAATGAATATCATGTCTATATAAGAGACAAGCTTAATTCATTTCCGTATTCATGGGAAGGGGAGTGAATATAAAGAGGATGCTGAAGAGAAACTGATGAAGAAGAACTTCATACAGTCCTAATCAATCTAGCTAAAAAAGAGCTAAAGAATTTTGTAGACAACGACAAACAGTGAGCAGAGCATCACAGAGTAGAAAGTGTGGAGCACAAAGAATTGAATTAATACATTGATCAGAGAGGTAATGTACTTAAATAGATCTGAAGATCTAAAATTCAAAGTTGCATTAGAAATAGGTCATAGTGTTTCAGTTTAACCATTGAAGCATCAAGTCTATTAACCAAGCAGGACTTAACAGTCTTCTATATATTGAGGTACATCCCAAGGAGTGCCAAAAAGGTTGATTCATCAAAGTAGCATTGGACTTTCCCGATACCTATTGACAGTCTAAGAAGGAGGTTGATTCAAGGATGGTAGCAATAAATGCCCGATACTAAGTGACAACCTCTATATACAAAATCCTCTAACAAGGTCACACCTAACAGTGTGTTTGTAATGTTTAACAGGGTTAGCTCCTAATAGGGCTCACTTCAGAAGAGTGAAAATTTGGGGTATCGATCCCAGTGGTCTTTTCCCTTAATAGGGTTTCAATGTTGAAATCCATGTGTTATGTGTGTATGGTCTATTACTTTGCCATTTTACATTTACATATGCATTTCTAGATGGATTGGTATACTATGCTTATTTACTGAGTTTTGGTAAATAGTATTACTGCTTATCGGTAATCAAGGAGAATAAGGACAGACATGGAAAACCGATAGACAGTTAATCATTATAATTATTTCATGGAAAGCATCTTGGAGGGACTTAATAATATGAGGTTTATTTGATTGGTGGTAAATAGTTGAAGGATAAATTTTGAGGCCACTGATTTATCCCCCCCCTCCCCTCTCAATTATTACTAACAATTGGTATCAGAGCTTGTGTTCTTAGAAGGAAGGTTTTAAGACCTAAGCCAGGATCACAAGATGAACAGATGAGATGTGCCCAAGTTGAAAAAAGACAACTTTGCTTCATGGAAAAGTAGGATAAGACTTCACTTATTAGGTATTGGTAATGATGTTACTCAATTACTAGATACTGAATATGTGTTGCCTACAGGAGTACTGAGAGTAGATCAATTGAGAGAGAAGCATGAGCATAACTGCATGGTTATAGAGCTTTCTTCCTCACTCTCTGATGCTAAATTTGAATATGTCAAGGATTGAAAAACTACAAAGAAAATGTGGGACAAACTGAAGCTTATACATGGAGGTGATACAAATATTTTGAGAGCCAAGGCAGAAAGCCTTAGAGGAAAGTTTGATGATCTCATAATTAAAGAAGGAGAAAACATCACACAGTATAGCACAAGAATAAAATAAGTAGTCAATGCTATACGAGGTGTTAGAGGTACACTTGAAGAGGAGATAGTGATAAGTAAAATCTTAAGAACCTTATTGCATGTATATGCAATTAGAGTTTCTATCATTCAAGAAATGAGAGCTGTAGAAAACAATATAGTTACTCTTGATAGTTTAATTTGTAGACTGATTTCATTTGAAATGAATAACTTTGAAAATAAAGAAGATCTAGATGAAATAAAAGCACTTATGGCTAGAAGAATGCAGAGAGGAAAAGGTAAATACAAAGGCAAGTTACGACTTGTATGCTTTAATTGTAAATATATTGGACACTTTGTTGCCAGATGTCCTAATAGAAGAAAAGATGAAAAAAGTAATGACAGATCTTTTGAGAAGAAATCTGGCAGAGGTGATAAAAAATATTACAGAGGTTACCAACAATTAGAAAGAAGAGATACTCGAGATTGCAAGGATAAAGGAAAGAAGACTAGCTACCTAGCTGCTTGCAAAGATGAAGATACTGATACCAAACCTAATGAAGACATCGAGATGGTATTTGCAGCTGTGAAAGATGATTCAGATGAAGATGAAAGGTATGTAGAAAATGCACGCATATCTAAGGTTAGCAAGAATGATATCTGGATTATATATAGTGGTTTCACTCACCACATGATCGGTGACAAAGAAAAGTTTAACACTTTTGAGTATTATAATGGTGGTACAATAAGAATGAGTAATGATACACCTTGTCTAGTTGAAGGTAAAGGAACAATAATGGTGAATAACCTGAATAAATGTAAAAATGATTATTGGATAAAAGGATTGAATTATAATCTGTTGAGTGTTTCTCAGCTAAATAATTCAGGTCACAGAGTAGAATTTGAGAATAAGAAGGCAAAAATATTCAATGAATCAGCAAAACTAATTGGTACTGGTGAACAGACTAAAGGTAAATTATTCTATCTGAATGATACTAACACCACTTGTTTAATGACTAGAAACAAAGACATATGGTTGTGGTACAAAAGATTGTGTCATGTGAATTTTGAAAACATGATAAAAATAAGATAAAGGAGAAATGTAAGAGGTTTACCGATGATGACAAAGCTAGACAACATCATGTGCAAAAATTGTCAAAAAGGTAAAATGAAAAAGTCAAGTTTCAAAAGTAAAACCTATACATCTGATGATATTCTAGAATTATTCCATACTGATTTATGTGGACCTATGAGGACAAAGAGTTATTATGGAGATAGATATTTTATTCTCTTTGTTGATGATTCCTCTAGAATGATGGCAGTTATGTTTCTAAAAGATAAATATGAAGCATTCAAGATGTTTAAATGGTATAAGACTATGGTAGAAAAGAAAAGTGGTAAGAATTTTAAATGGTTGACATCAAATAGAGGAGGAGAATTTATATTAGATGAATTTGCTAATTTCTGTAATGAGCATGGTATAAAAAGATAGGTTTCTGCACTAAGAACACCACAACAAAATGGGATTTTTGAGAGAAGGAACATATCAATAGTTAATTGTGCAAGAACACTGATAATAGAGAAAGGCATCACCCAAATCTTCTGGAGGGAAGCGGTTAGCACTACTATATATACACTTAACAATGTACATTAAAGAAGGACGTAAAGAAGACACCTTATGAGCTATGGTATGGTAAAACACCCAATGTAAGTTACTTCAAAATATTTGGTAGTCAATGTTATGTATTAAAGCATGATAGAAATGGAAAGCTTGATACCAAAAGTGATGAAGAAATTTTTCTGGGGTATTCTACCAAAAGCAAAGCTTTTAAATGTCTCATCAAGGCCTCCAACAAAATAGTTGAAAGTGCAAATGTAAAGATTGATGAATTTGTAGAAAAGAATGAGCTGGAAAGCATAAAAGAACCAGAGGACTACAACAAGTTTGTATATTGTGAAGAACCCAACACTCTGCCTGAGAAACAGTTCTTAATTCTAGAATAATAGAATGTTGCAACCGACGGTCAGGATAATGATCAAGATAATGTGCAAGGTGATGAAGAACAAAATGAAGATCAAAATAATGATCAAGCTAATAGACAAAGAATTGTACTTGAACTTTCAAGATATCAAAGAAGGAACCATCCAAAGATCTAGATCATAGGAGATAAGAAAGTTGGTACAAGAACAAGAAGTAAGTCTTTAAACTCATATTATTTAATTTGTGAGTTTGAGCCAAAATCTGTCAATGCTGCACTAGATAATGAGGAATGGATAAGTGCTATTAATGATGAGATTGAGAAGATTAAAACAAAACATGGTCACTTGTGCCAAGACCAGATGAAAAGAATGTCATCGATGCAAAATAGATATTCAGGAATAAGCTGAACAAGAATGGAGAAGTCACAAGGAACAAAGCAAGACTAGTATGGAAGGGGTATGCACAAAAAGAATGTATAGACTATGGAGAAACGTTTGCACCTGCTGCTAGGCTACAATGAGTAAGAATACTACTTGCTTATGCTACATATGATGGATTCAAAGTATATCAAATAGATGTCAAGTTAGCATAAATTTTAAGTATTCACCAAGTGACAGACAACACTGACGGAGTGCACACCATCGGTAAAAGAAAAAGAGAAAAGTCATAGTGATACCCGACGAGAAGAAGACAGTGTTGACCGAAGAAGAAAAACCACAGGATGCCCAACAAGCTGAAAATAGAGTTTCTCGACAAGTAAAATCCAATGATACCTGATGGATAGAGATACCAAAGCTAACTAGAGACACACCGATGGAACTGGCAGTTTTCACTGACAACTAACTACAGATTTGACCGACGGAACAAAGAGTTCGGAAAATGACAAAATATCTAGCTGGCAAGAGCTAAAGATAGACTTAACTGGTTGTTTTCTTTGCTTTATTTGACCATAGTCAAGTAATTGATTTAAAGAAGATTTGTACAGTTGGCAAGAAGATAACTGCGAGATAAATCAGAAGTTATGCTTTAAATCAAATTGGTTGAATTATTTTTCATGCCAAGAATCAAGAATCAAGAATCAATGAAT
>MU224811.1:520567-557656 GCA_018584345.1 Thuja plicata | reverse complement strand
CTTCTATATATTGAGGTACATCCCAAGGAGTGCCAAAAAGGTTGATTCATGAAAGTAGCATTGGACTTGCCTGATACCTATTGACAGTCTAAGAAGGAGGCTGATTCAAGGATGGTAGAAATAGATGATCGATACTAAGTTACAACCTCTATGTATAAAATCCTCTAACAAGGTCACACATAACAGTGTGTTTGTAACCTTTAGCAGGGTTGGCTCCTAATAGGGCTCACTTCAGAAGAGTGAAAATTTGGGGTACCAGTCCCAATGGTCTTTTCCCTTAATAGGGTTTCCACATTGAAATCCATGTGTTATGTGTATATGGTCTATTACTTTATTGTTTTACATTTCACATATGCATTTCTAGATGGATTGGTATACTCTTCTTATTTATTGAGTTTTGGTAAATAGTATTACTACTTATCAGTAATCAAGGAGAATAAGGACAGACAAGGAAAACCAACAGACAGTTAATCATTATAAGTATTTCATGGCATGCATCTTGTAGGGAATTAATAATATAAGGTTTATTTGATTGGTGGTAAATGGTTGAAGGATAAATTTTGAGGCCACTGATTCACCCCCCTCCCAATTATTACTAACAATTGGTATCAGAGCTTGTATTCCTAGAAGGAAGGTTTTAAGACCTAAGTCATGATCAGAAGATGAACAAATGAGATGTGCCCAAGTTGAACAAAGACAACTTTGCTTCATGGCAAAGAAGGATAAGACTCCACTTATCAGGTATTGGTAATGATGTTACTCAATTCCTAGATACTGAATATGTGTTTCCTATAGGAGTACTGAGAGTAGATCAATTGAGAGAAGCATGAGAATAAATGTATGGTTATAGAGCTTTCTTCCTCACTCTCTGATGCTAAATTTGAAGATGTCAAGGATTGCATAACTGCAAGTAAGATGTGGGACAAACTGAAGCTTGTATATGGAGGTGACACAAATGTTTTGAGAGCCAAGGAAAAAATCTTTAGAGAAAATTTTGATGATCTTAGAATTAAAGAAGGAGAAAACATCACACAGTATAGCACAAGAATAAAATAAGTAGTCAATGCTATACGAGGTGTTGGAGGTAAACTTGAAGAGGAGACAGTGGTATGTAAAATCTTAAGAACCTTAATGCCTGTATATGCTATTAGAGTTTCTGCAAACAATATAGTTACTCTTGATAGTTTAATTGGTAGACTAATTTCATTTGAAATGAATAACTTTGACAATAGTGTCTTACCAAACTTAGAGTTTGCATTTAAGTCTTCTTTGAAAATAAGCAAATCAAGTCATAAACACTCATCTAGAAGAGACAATGAAAGTGAAAGTGAAGAAGAAGATCTAGATGAAATAAAAGCACTTATGGCTAGAAGAATGCAGAGAAGCAAAGGTAAATACAAAGGCAAGTTACCACTTGTATGCTTTAATTGTAAAGAGATTGGACACTTTGCTGCCAGATGTCCTAACAGAAGAAAAGACGACAAAAGTAATGACAGATCTTTTGAGAAGAAATCTGACAAAGGTGATAACAAAGATTACAGAGGTTACCGACAATCAGAAAGAAGAGATACTTGAGACTACAAGGATAAAGGAAAGAAGGATGGCTACCAAGCTGCTTGCAAAGATGAAGTTAGTGACACGAACCTAATGAAGACATCGAGATGGTATTTGTAGCTGTGAAGGATTATTCAAATGAATATGAAAGGTATGTAGAAAATGCACTCATATCTAAGGTTAGAAAGAATGATATCTAGATTATAGATAGTGGCTACACTCACCACATGACTGGTGAAAATTTTTTTTTTAACACTTTTGAGTATTATAATGGTGGTACAGTAAGAATGAGTAATGATACACCTTGTCTAGTTGAAGGTAAAGGAAAAATAGTGCTGAATAACCTGATTAAATGTGAAAATGCTTATTTGGTAAAAGGATTGAATTATAATCTATAGAGTTTTTCTCAGCTGAATAATTCAGGTCACAGAGTAGAATTTGAGAACAAGAAGGCAAAAATCTTCAATAATTCAGGAAAACTGATTGGTACTAGTGAAAAAACTAAAGGTAACTTATTCTATCTAAATGATACTAACACCACTTTCTTAATGACTAGAAACGAAGACATATGGTTGTGGTACAAAAGATTGTGTCATGTGAATTTTGACAACATGATAAAAATAAGATAAAGGAGAAATGTAAGAGGCTTAACGACGATGACAAAGCTAGACAACATCATGTGCAAAAATTGTCAAAAGGGTAAAATGACAAAGTCAAGTTTCAAAAGTAAAACCTATACATCTGATGATATTCTAGAATTAGTCCATACTGATTTATGTGGACCTATGAGGACAAAGAGTTATTATGGAGATAAATATTTTATTCTCTTTGTTGATGATTACTCTAGAATGATGACAATTATGTTTCTAAAACATAAATATGAAGCATTCAAGATGTTTAAATGGTATAAGGCTATGATAGAAAAAAAAAGTGGTAAGGATTTGAAATGTTTGAGATCAGATAGAGGAGGAGAATTTATATAAGATGAATTCACTAATTTCTGTAATGAGCATGGTATAAAAAGACAAGTTTCTGCACCAAGAACACCATAGTAAAATGGGATTTCTGAGAGAAGGAACAGATCAACAGTTGATTGTGCAAGAACACTGATGATAGAGAAAGGCATCACCCAAATCTTCTGGAGGGAAGCTGTCAGCACTACTATATATACACTTAATAGAGTACAATTAAAGAAGGACACAAAGAAGACACCTTATGAGCTATAATATGGTAAAACACGTAATGTAAGTTACTTCAAAATATTTGGTAGTCAATGTTATGTCTTAAAGGATGATAGAAATGGAAATCTTGATGCCAAAAGTGATTAAGGTATTTTTTTGGGGTATTCTACCAAAAGAAAAGATTTTAAATGTCTTATCAAGGCCTCCAACAAAATAGTTGAAAGTGCAAATGCAAAGATTGATGAATATGCAGAAAAGAATGAGCTGGAAAGCACAAAAGAACTAGAGGAATACAACAAGTTTGTATATTGTGAAGAACCCAACACTTTACCCGAGCAATAGTGCTTAATTTTAGAACAACAAAATGTTGCAATCGATGGTCAGACTGCTATTACCGATGGTCAGGATAATGATCAAGATAATGTGCAAGGTGATGAAGAACATAATGAAGATCAAAATAATGATCAAGATGATAGACAAAGAAATTTACCTATACTTGCAAGATATGTAAGAAGGAACCATCCAAATATCTAGATCATAGGAGATAAGAAAGTTGGTACAAGAAAAAGAAGTAAGTCTTTAAACTCAAATTATTTAATTTGTGAGTTTGAGCCAAAATCTGGCAATGCTGTACTAGATAGTGAGGAATGGATAAGTGCTATGAATGATGAGATTGAGAAGATTGAGAAAAACAAAACTTGGTCACTTGTGCCAAGACCAGATGAGAAGAATGTCATTGGTACAAAATGGATATTCAGGAATAAGCTGAACGAGAATGGAGAAGTCACAAGGAACAAAGAAAGACTTGTATGGAAGGGGTATGCACAAGAAGAAGGTATAGACTATGGAGAAACCTTTGCACCCATTGCTAGGCTAGGAGTAAGAATACTACTTTCTTATGATGCATATAAAGGATTCAAAGTATATCAAATGGATGTCAAGTCAGCATTCCTAAATGGAATACTTGGAGAAGAGGTATACATTGAACAACCAGAAGGGTTTGTCAATCTAGACAAGAGAAACATGGTATGTAGACTTCACAAAGACTTGTATGGATTGAAACAAGCTCCCAGAGCCTGGTATGAATGACTTCATTCTTATCTAATAAGTATTGGATTTATAAGGACTAGTGAAAATAGTAATCTTTATTTAAAAGAAGATACTAATGCTAACACTTTGATTGCTGAAATATTTGTTGATGACATCATATTTGGAGGCAATGATATGCTATGCAAATAATTTGCTGATGAGATGAGAAAAGAGTTTGAGATTTCTATGTTTGGAGAGATCAAGCTCTTTCTTGGTTTATAGATCATTCAACAAAGTGAAGGTATTTTCATTACACAGTCCAAATACATCAAAGAGGTCCTAAAAAATATTCAAGATGGAAGATTTCGAACCAGTTGGAACACTGATGGATATTGGATGTAAGTTCACAAAGGAAGACAATACAAAAAAGGTAAATCAGACTTTGTACAGATTGATGATTGGAAAAATCATGTATGTTGTACACACTAGACCAGATATTGTACACACAATAGGAATTGTTGCTAGATTTTTTGCTAACCCCAAGGAACCACATATGACTACTGTGAAAAGAATTTTAGGATATCTGAAGAATACTAAGGAATTTGGCTTATGGTATAGAAGAGAAGGCAAATTTGAACTTAAAGTGTTTACCGATGCTGATTGGGCTGGAAATATTGATGACCAGAAGAGTACAATTGGAGGAGCATTTTTTATGGGTGACAGACTTGTCACATGGATTAGCAAGAAGTAGGGATGTATCTCCCAGTCTACTGTAGAAGCAGAATATGTTGTTGCTGCTGCAAATTGCTCAAACATTGCATGGATCAAACAGCTGCTGGAAGGTATGCATATGAAGATCTCAGAACCAGTGATTATCTATTGTGATAACACCAGTGCAATAAAAATTTCCAAGAATCCAGTCATGCATTCCAAGACTAAACACATTGCAATCAAGTATCATTATTTAAGAGAACAAGTTCAAGAAAAAGAGGCGATACTTGAGTATGTTCAATCAAAAGAACAATTAGCTGATATCTTCACCAAGCCACTGCCCAAAGACACATTTGAGTACTTGAGAAAGAGACTAGGGGTCAAAACCTTTTCTACCAGTCAGTAAAAGACTGAAGGCTGCACTAGCTTACATATCATCAGAATATCATTCATGTAGATGCAAGCAAAGAGATGAACTTCAAAGATACATCTATATACAAAGAGGTATATATCAGAACTGAGCACCATATAATATTAATGTATTGCTGATGGATAAGGAAAATTCAAGGAATATATTATGGATGGAAAAAAAAGATTGTTTGACATGAATGTCAGATATCTGTGAGATATTTGTTTGGCATTGCTGTCAAAGGGAGAGAGATTATCCATATTATCACATTATTTTGAAAAAGAGAGAGATTATCCATTATCAGATTACTCCAATAGGGAGAGATTATATCCTTAGGGAGAGAAAAATTGTATAAAAGTTTATACAAAGGGAGATTTGCTGAAAAGAGAAAAAGACATCATAAAAGAAAGAACATGCAAAGGAGATAAATTGACACAAGCAAAGGACTCAACACATCAGAAGACTAAAAAGCTACAAGAATCAAATCTAAGCTGAAATAGAGCTTATCGATGATCAGACATTTATCGGTTGACAAAACAAAATTATTGTTAGTTTGATGAATCTCAACTGTTGTATTTCATATTGTATTAGAAATAGTATAGTGTGATAATATATTATGTTTCCATCAATGCCAAAGGGAGATATTGATGACATGTAACTGATTGAATATTTGATAATGTTAAGTTGAAGATAATGCAAGGCATTAAATCAGTTAATGGTTTGTATTGTTATCGATGTCAACTTGATATCATATGTATGGTCATGTATATAATGCCAAAGACTTTAGAGAATCAATGGAAAAAAGGTTATGATTTCAGCAATGCATAAATGTCAAGTATTCACCAAGTGACAGACAACACTGACAAAGTGCACACCATCGGTAAAAGTAAAAGAGAAAAGTCACAGTGATACCCAATGAGCAGAAGATAGTGTTTCCTGACGAAGCAACACCACAAGAGCTAAAGATAGACTTAACTAGTTGTTTTCTTTGTTTTATTCGACCATAGTTAAGTAATTGATTTAAAAAAGATTTGTACAGTTGGCAAGAAGATAACTGTGAGATAAATCAAGAGTTGTGCTTTAAATCAAATTGTCTGGATTGTTTTTCACACCAAGAATCAAGAATCAAGAATCAGGAATCAATGAATATCATGTCTATATAAGAGACAAGCTTAATTCATTTTCGTATGCATGGGAAGGAGAGTGAATAGAAAGAGGATGCTGAAGAGAAACTGATGAAGAAGAACTTCATACAGTCCTGATCAATCAAGCTAAAGAAGAGCTAAAGAACTTTGTAGACACCGACGAATAGTGAGCACAACATCACAGAGAAAAAAGTGTGGAGCACAAAGAATTGAATTGATACATTGATCAGAGAGGTAATGTACTTAAATAGATCTAAAAATCTGCAATTCAAAGTTGCATTAGAAATAGGTCATAGTGTTTCAGTTTAACCTTTGAAGTATCAAGTCTCTTAACCGAGAAGGACTTAATAGTCTTCTATATATTGAGGTACATCCCAAGGAGTGCCAAAAAGGTTGATTCATGAAAGTAGCATTGGACTTGCCTGATACCTATTGACAGTCTAAGGAGGCTGATTCAAGGATGGTAACAATAGATGCCCGATACTAAGTGACAACCTCTCTATATAAAATCCTCTAACAAGGTCACACCTAACAGTGTGTTTGTAACCTTTAACAGGGTTGGCTCCTAACATGGCTCACTTTAGAAGAGTGAAAATTTGGCCAGGTATCGGTCCTAGTGGTTTTTTCCCTTAACAAGTTTTCCACGTTAAAATCCATGTGTTATGTGTGTATGGTCTATTACTTTACTATTTTACATATGCATTTCTGGATGGATTGGTATACTCTTCTTATTTACTAATTTTAAGTAAATAGTTTTACTGCTTATCGGTAATCAAGGAGAATAAGGACAGACAAGGAAAACCAACAGATAGTTAATCATTATAAGTATTTCATGGCATGCATCTTGTAGGGACTTAATAATCTGAGGTTTATTTGATTGGTGGTAAATAGTCAAAGGATAAATTTTGAGGCCACTGATTCACCCCCCCTTCTCAGTTATTACTAACAATTACATGTGCATCTTATTTTGAAAAATGGTATTGAAAATGATTCCAATGAGACAAAGCTCAAACAAATCTGAAGAAAACAGAAATAAATTCAAATTCCTTTAGAGACTTCCTCCATTATTTCAATGTCCAATATGAGATCAAAGAATCAGATTCTATACATTAAAACTCCATGAAAATTAAACTATGTTCCCTCCATACCATTAAAATCATAAAATCTCTCCCTTTTCTGTAGCGGACAGGCTGCCCAAAAAAAAGATGAACCTCTATACTCCTAATTTTCTCCCATTAAGAATTTCCTCATAACTTGTTTGGTTGCTATAACCGATTCTTGAAAGGTAATAGATTGATCTTTTTTTACTTTACCTTTCCTTTTTACTTTCTCCATAAATCCTCTTTATAACATCAATTATTTATAAATGTTATATTAAAGAGTTTATAAATATCATTTTATAACATTTATAAGAAGATTTGGATAGGTGGGATATGAATACACTAGTCCAAAATAAAAAATATTTAAGATGCTAGGCGGATTGGAAAAATTTATGACAGTCAAATTGGGTCTCAGTCTAGGGGGCATAACATTTTAATCCACCATTGGATATTGCCAATTTTATGATATGTTTCCACAAACCTAATTATCGCAATTCTCACTAGCCCAATTTCTAAAATTATTCCCGAGGTGAATTTTATTCACTACTGTGAATAGGTCTATCATACTGTCATAAAATCAGAATGTCCAAAATAAAGTTTTAGTCACTTTCATATCCTCAGTATGAGCCTTATATTTACCATGTTTTCTTATATCCATTTGATGGATTTCTTATTTATTTTATCCATCTGAACACATTCCTGGATTTCCAATGTCATTTGTTGTAGCTCCTCTTTACTATCAAATACCCAATGAGATTTCATTACTTATACTCTTGGGACATGAATCTTTGATTAAAATAATAACATTCTCACCAATTTTAGAGAGCCCACTCTTAAGTGAAAGACAAGATTTCCCAGCATGGTTATTTTTAACTTATTTGTGACTGTGATCTACAACATCATGGATGGCTAGTACTATGGCCACTCAAGAAGAAAGTAATTCCTCCTTCATGTCACTGAGGAATAGTTTTCAAGCTTATATTAGCAGAGTCTTAGAATGAACTGTCCACTAAAATGATTTTTTCCTTTAAAAGATGTTACATCTTCTAACCACATGGAGTTACCATTCGGTAATGTTTACAAATATTAATAAAAATCTTTGAAAACTTGTCTTATAACTTTCAATTGTTGAGACCATTAAATCCATTAACCCACTAGTTATTTAAGCATTCATGCACTACTTTTATAGGCTCTTGTGTTCATTAAGGATAAGAGTACAGATGAAGTTGAATATTTGAAAATAAGAACCTTTTTCATCACCGTGTCATGTTCTTGAACTAATGAATTTGAACCACTATGCTACATTGAGCCAATTTGAATCAGACTGTACCAGTTGAACAAACTGAACTTGGCCTGCAAACCTGAAATCTGAATCTCTGAACTGAACTTGGTTGTATTTGAACTCGACAAACCTCTTGAACTGATTTGTACCGATCAAACCATTTTGAATTGGTTCAAAATGGTTCAAGGCTTGTTCTTGAACCACACTGGTTATGGTGTGAACTAACCGGACTATATGAACCCAGTTCAATGAGGTTTAGGAATCAAGGTAAACCCAAATTTTCAAAATTTTAAGTGTGGGCTTATATATGCACCAACATTAGCTCTACAACGAGACTATTTTTTATAGTTGTAGTCACTGAGAACTCCAAAATGTTGTAGTCACTTAATAGTGCCAAGAACCATTGGTAAATAGAGTCACAAAAGGATTTAAGTATAGGGAGCTGCTTACAGATGGGATGAGGGGAGCAAGGAAAACAAACAAACCAACACACCTAAACTAACAACAAGCCAAAAGTTAAAACTAGGAACAACAAAATATGCCAAGCAAAGACATATTTACAAACATATACATAGGTAAGAAGATCCTACCGCAAGAATAAAGAAAAAGGAAGACTCACACATAACCATTGAATATTAAGGAGAAGTATGAACCCTTCCAATGTAGAGGATTGTGCTTGAATGGAAAATCCAAGACCACTTCCATTTGATAACTTCCTCAAATTTAAACACCAAACTAATAGCGTACAAAAATTTGATGATAAAATAATCATTCCCAAAAAGACAAATCATATCGTAGACTTCTGATTTTTCCTAGGTCTTTGGCATATCATCTCTCAAATAATTTTTAACTTCTAGCAGGAATAAACAATGCCTAGAAATCTCTTCAAGAAAGGTCGCATAATCTTCATAATTTGTGCTATTAAGATTATCATTTTTACATGATTTTTAGAATTGTGATAAATTTAAGAAAATAAAGACCTTTCGTCTAGCATGATATCTTCTCTCACAAAAAAAATTATGTCATTTCTAGCAGAAAGAGAATCATCATCACACATCCCAAGGACTTTATTCATCTTCTCATCAATCATATCATCATATTGTTCTGCCCCATCTACATGATTTGGAGATTTCACAACAAATTCCTCCTTTTTGACAGGTGATGGTAGATTTTCTTGAGGCTAGGCCTTTCCTTGCTATACCAATTCTTCCAAAGGTGAAGAAGAGGAGAGATTTGCAAGGGGCTGAAAAATATAGGAATCTTTTTTCTTTTTCCTCCAGACTGTCGTTCTTTTTATATTCAAGGTCCCTTTCTTGTACACATTTCATTCTATCATTTCTTTCTTTCTTCCATACTCGTTCTCCTTATTTTGGTTCTTGCATAGGGGATCTCTTCTTGATGATGATGGAACCATAAAAATATTTCAACCATCTAAATTGTTTTTCCACATTTATTGTAATTTCTCTGATTGGATTATTACTAAATGGTGGAATAAAGATAAAAATATTTGAGATATCTTTGCTTCTTGCTGGAACCCAATCTTTTAAAATTTATCGATATGAAAAAAGTACCTATCAACATTAATATTAAATAGAGCTTCCAACCTCCATCCTTGGAGAGGCACCTTAAGATTCCTCAGAAAAAAAAAAACACTGGAACTTTGATTTCTTTCCCTAGTAGAGTCACCAAAATCTGTGAGTGAACAGATTTGTCCTTCAAACATAAATGCACAAACTAATTTCAAATGCCCATAGTGAAGAACAATAAAAACTAACAGTTGCATAGATTATCATGAGATTGATAACATTCCTCTAAATTGAGAGGTACAACTCCCTCTTAACATATATTCAATGAATTAAAAAATATTGATATGCTTTAAATGAGAAAGCACCAAAGCCACCAACATCTACCCATAAACACAATGTAAACGTGTAAAGATTAAAAATAGAAAAAAAATGAATATAATAAAATGATACAAACCTCACTACTTCCATATTCACAAATGAAATCCATGTAAATAATGACATGAAGAGTGCATACCCTTTCCAATAGATAATTTAATATGAAAATAGAGTTTCATAATTAATTACATGTGCAGCTTATTATGAAAAATGGTATTGAAAATGATTCCAATGAGATAAAGCTCAAACAAATCTAAAGAAAACAACAATATATTCAAATTTCCATCGAGACTTCCTTCATTATTTCAATATCCAATATGAGCTCAATGACTCAGATTTTGTACAATAAAACTACATCAAAACTAAATTATGCTCCCTCCACACCATTAAAATGGTGCAGGAGCACCTAGGCTATCCCTAAAGTCTTAGTACAGTTTTGGCCTGTACTGACCCTATCAAAGTTAGTATCTTTTCATGTTGACCTTATAAGGTCTTGCAATGTGTGTTACTAGGTAGATTAGACTAGGCTCAATCTAACCTAGTTGATTTTGCTTTTCTAGGAGTTAGTGCTATGTTAGCCTAATAGTGGGAAATTGGGTCTAAAAGTGTTCTAGACTTAGGTAAGATGAGAAAAGTACCTAAAAAGGCCTAAATGATGTTTATTCATCGATTGGAATGAGTTATAGGTCATAAAAGTTATTCTGGAGCATTAATGTAAAAGATGACATAATGTTGTCATGACAACATTTGCAATTTTGCAAATGTTGCATGCAACATCAACAACTTTTGATTCCCTTTGAAGTTGAGAAGGGATATGAATGCTAGTGGCCTAAAAACATGGAGAAGGTATATTTAGATACCTTGAGGCTTAGCTCCCAAGGGATGAGTGATGTAATGAAAGTTTTTGAATAGCAAGAAGAACATGATTTTCTGAGTTTTGTGCATAATCAACTTGTTTTGAGTGAGGAAGTGTTTGAATGGATTGAACAGCTTTTTCTAGTGTGGGATCCATGTTTTAGAGTTAGTTTTAAGATTTTTTCATTCAGTGAAAAATTGGTTTTGAGTTGATTAGTTATGCTTTGTAAATTGTTTTGTTATTAGTGTAGTTGCTAGAGTAGACATTGTGGATTTTGGTTTCATGGCTCCCCCATAGAACCCAACTATGGAAATATTTAGGGTGTGGATGAATATGGTAGGAGAGCCTCTTTACATTGTAAATATGCAAGTAGGAGGTCAAAAGTGTTAGTTTGTTAATTATAAGATCATACCCTAGGTGAGACAAAGATCCCAGTTAGGTGCACAATAGGGAGAAATTTGAATACAAGTTCAAGGGAGTGTTTGAGAGACTCAAACCAAGTGTGGTTTCAGAAGCCTTAAGGTATTATAGATCCCTAATAGAGATCTTAGGTATTTTCCAATCCATCTAGATAGATTTCTAGGAATAAATCAGTGGACTACATATTATGAACCAAATTATCCCTAGTTTCCCTATATTATAGGATACTAATGTATGGATGACCTAGGAGCTTAAGACCTCAAAAACCTTCAAGGTATTGGAAAAGGGTATTCGAGTCTCAATTAAGTTTTTGGGGTTATTTGAAAGTGTTGATATTATGGTGAATGATCATGTAGTAGGTGTTGATAATGTGGTGACATGTCTGGTAGTTGCTGGAGGTGAGGGGTGGCAGCCCCTAATCAGAGGCCAGCCCGAAGGGCTGAAATTTTTTGGTGCTTTTTTGGGAAAAATAAGACCGACATTGTAAAACCCTAAAATGGTTGATTTTAGAGGTTTCCCTAAAACACATGTTATAAGCATTTTGAGATGTATAATGTATTGTAAGGTTGTGTACATTTTTCCTAGACAATAATAAAGGTTGGATGGCTATGTAGGTGGACGTAGCCCAGGTTTTGGGTGAACCACATTAACTGTGTGTTATCTGTGTTTAGTTTCTTTCTTCTATTGTTTCTACATATAACTGTTTATTCTTATATTGTTCCAATTCTCTCAAACCCTAACAATTGGTATCAAAGCAAGGTTTGTTGCTGTAGAATGACATGAATTTCAAATTTGAGTGGGAGCAATGGAGGATTCCAAATTCAAGATTGAAAAATTCAATGGCCAGAATTTTCAATTGTGGAAAGTGCAGATGGAAGATTATCTATATCAAAAGGACCTGTGGAAGCCATTAGAAGGAAAAACCAAGAAACAAGGAACTATGTTAGCAGAGGACTGGGAGGTATTGGATAGGAAGGCACTGAGATCTATTCATTTGTGCCTTGTACCATCTATAAAATTCAACATATCAAAGGCAACAACGACCATAAAGCTGATGGAGACATTGGTTAAGTTATACGAGAAACCCTCAGCTTCGAATAACGTATTTCTTATGAAGCGTTTGTTTAATATGAAAATGGGTGAGGGAGGATCTGTATCAAATAATTTAAATGAATTTAATATTGTCACCAGTCAATTGTCATCCGTAAAAATTGTATTTGATGAAGAGGTTAGGGCTCTCTTACTTTTATGTTCTTTGCCAGAAAGCTAGAATAGTTTGGTTATGACTGTAAGCAACTTTGTCTCTACTTCAAATACTTTGAAATTTGATGAATTTGTTGGTGTTATCCTAAGCAAGGAAATGTGACAGAAAAGCACAGGAAAAACTTCAACCTCATCAGGTTCTTCTTTAAATGTGGAGAACAGAGGAAGAACAAGTGAAAGAGGAAAAGGCCCTTTGCATGGCAAGTCATGAGGGAAGTCAAATAAAGGACGTTCTCAATCTAAAGGAAAGAAAGATTGCTGGTACTGTGGAAAGCCTAGTCACCTGAAGAAAGACTTTTGGTCTTGGAAAAAGAAACAAGGAGACATAAATGAAGATAACAGTAAGGAAGCTAATGTTGCAAGTAATACTTTACAAGATGCTTTAATATTATTTTTGGATAATGTTAATGATTCCTGGGTAATTGATTATGGGGCTTCATTCCATGCTACACCCCATAGAAAATATTTTCAAGATTATGTTCAAGGTGATTTTGGACAGGTATATTTGGGTGATGATGAGCCTTGCCCTATTGTTGGGAAAGGAAAAATAAAGATCAAGTTGCCAAACGGAAATGACTGGGTACTGCACGAGGTAAGGCATGTCCCTAATTTAAGAAGAAATTTATTTTTTGCAGGACAACTGGGTAGTGAAGGCTGCATAGTCATGTTTATAGACAATGTCTAGAAGGTCACTAAAGGTTCTTTAGTAGTAGCTAAATTTTCAAAGATAGGCACATTATATCTGTGTACTGGTAACACATATTCTACCTTAGTTACTACTGATAATATTAATGCAGGGAAAGCTACTATAGATGTTGCAGGAACAGATTCAAGAATGTGGCACCATAGACTTGGGCACATGAGTGAGAAAGGGATGAAAATCCTTCACTCTAAAAATCTATTGCTAGGAATGAAAAATATCGATTTAGAGTTTTGTGAAAACTGTGTTTATGGTAAATAGAAAAGAGTCAAATTTCTCAAAGTTGGGAAAGAAAAGAAGAGTGAGAAGTTAGAGCTAGTGCATTCAGATGTATGGGGATCAGCTCAAGTATCATCTCTCAGTGGTTCTCATTATTATGTTATTTTTATAGATGATTCAACCAGGAAAACATGGGTATATTTTCTGAAACAAAAATCTGATGTTTTTGAAACATTTAAGAAATGGAAAGGTTGGGTTGAGAATGAGACAGGAAAGAAGTTGAAGTGTCTCAGATCCAATAATGGAGGTGAGTATTGTAGCACAACCTTTAAAGATTACTATTCTATCAATGGAATTCAAAGGTAGAAGACAATTCCAGGAACCCCACAAGAAAATGGCGTGTTAGAAAGAATGAATAGGACAATCATGGAACGTGCAAGGAGCATGAGATTGCATGCTGGACTACCCCTTCATTTCTGGGAAGATGCTGTAAAAATTGAAATCTATTTGATAAATAGAGGACCTTCATCCCCTTTGGATGGTGGTATTCCAGAGGTAGCATGGACTGGTAAAAAGGTAAATTATTCATTTATGAAAACTTTTGGTTGTGAAGCTTCTGTCCATGTTGATAAAGAAAATAGAACCAACCTTGATGATAAATCTCAAAAATGTACCTTTATTGAATATGGAGTAGATGACTATGGTTACCAGTTATGGGATTTTGAAAATATTAAGATAATTAGAAGTAGAGATGTTATATTCAATGAGAAGGTCATGCATAAAGAACAGTTGCAAAAAAAGAAGCATGAACAGGTCAGACAAGAATATGTGGTGTTGGATGAGACTCCTAAAAAAGGAACACCATAGGTACCTGATGCTCAGCAACAATAGGTTATCCCACAAAATCCTCTAAGTGTTAGACATTCTACAAGGTCAAGTAGACCTCCTGATAGGTTTTCTCCTTCTTTGTATTCCATTTTATTGACTGATTCTGGTGAACCAGAAGAATATGAAGAAGCAATACAGGTGGATGCCAAACAACAGTGGAAGTTGGGCATGAAAGAGGAGATGGACTCATTGTTGAAAAATAAGACTTGGGACTTAGTCCCTTTACTTGAAGGAAAAAGAGCCTTGCCTAACAAATGGGTTTATAGGCTGAAGGAGGAAGATGAAGGAAAGAAGAGGTATAAGGCCAGACTCGTGGTAAAAGGTTTTGCACAGAAAAAGGGTATAGATTTTGATGAAATATTCTCCCCTGTTGTAAAAATGACTTCAATTAGAACCATACTAAGTCTTCTAGCTACAGATGAATTGCATCTTGAACAACTAGATGTCAAAATAGCTTTTCTCCATGGAGATTCAGAGGAGGAAATTTACATGTAGCAACCAGAGGGATATGAGGTCAAGGGTAAAGATAATTTGGTGTATAGGTTAAGGAAGGGTCTGTATGGCCTAAAGAAAGCACCCCACCAATGGTATTTAAAATTTGATAGTTTCATGGCTGAACAAGGTTACCATAGATGTCATTTTGATCACTGTGTATATTTTAAGAGATTGGATAATGGCAGTTACATTATCCTATTACTCTATGTTGATGACATGCTTGTTGCTGGGTCCAATATGCAACACATAAATGAACTTAAATAGAAATTAGCAAGGCCATTTTTTATGAAGGATTTGGGTGCTGCTAAGCAAATCCTTGGTATGAGGATTACACGGGACAGAAAAAACAAAACTTTGAATTTGTCCCAAAGTGATTATATAATGAAGGTGTTGAAAAGATTCAATATGCAGGATGTAAAAGCAGTCAGTACACATTTGGATAGTCATTTCAAATTGACTAAGGAAATGTGCCCAAAGGCATAGGAAGAGGTAGATAAAATATCTAACATCCCGTATTCATTAGCTGTTGGCAGTCTGATGTATGCAATGGTATGCACACGGCTAGATATTGCTCATGCAGTGGGAGTTGTCAGCAAGTATATGAGCAATCCGGGTATGGAACATTGGAATGCTGTCAAATGGATTCTTTGATATTTGAGAGGTACTACTACAAAGGCATTATGTTTCACAGGATCTAGTTCTGATCTGAGTGGATTTGATGACTCTCATCTAGCAGGAGATATTGATACAAGGAGGAGTGCTACATTGTATGTTTTCACTGTAGGGGGTACTGCAGTCAGTTAGATTTCTAGATTGTAGAAGGTTAATGCACTTTCAACCACTGAAGCTGAGTATGTAGCTACTACAGAAGCTAGCAAGGAGATGATTTGGTTACAATGTTTTCTAGAGGAATTGGGTCAGAAGCATGAAGATTTCCCATTGTACAGTGATAGCTTGAGTGCCATTCATCTTGCAAAGAATTCTACTTTTCATTCAGGAAAAAAGAACATACAACTTAGGTACCATTTTATAAGGTTTTTTTTGGAGGATGACCAATTACGGCTTGAAAAGATTCACACAAGTGACAATCCTGTAGACATGTTCATGAAGGAAATACCCAAGGAGAAGCTAGTTTCTTTCTCATCTTCTATTGGGATTCTTGACTGATGATCATGGGGTTAATACACAACAAGGTCTTTTATCCAATGGGAGTTGCACATACTACATTGTCATCTGGTTCTAGTCTCCAAGTGGGAGATTGTTTGGTGTGGAGCCTGATCAGTCTCCAAGTGGGAGATTGTTGATATTGTGGTGACTGATCATGTAGTAGGTGTTGATATTATGGTGACATGTCGGGTAGTTGCCAGAGGTGAGGGGTGGTAGCCCCTAACCGGAGGCCGGCTTGAAGGACCAAAATTTTTTGGTGCTTTTTTGGGAAAAAGAAGACCGACATTGTAAAACCCTAAAATGGTTGATTTTAGAGGTTTCCCTAAAATGCATGTTATAAGCATTTTGAGATGTATAATGTATTTTAAGGTTGTGTACGTTTTTGCTAGATAATAAGAAAGGTTGGACAACTGAGTAGGTGGACGTAGCCTAGGTTTTGGGTGAACCATGTTAAATCTATGTGTTATCTATGTTTAGTTTCTTTCTTCTATTATTTCTACATATAAATGTTTATTCTTATATTGTTCCAGTTCTGTCAAACCCTAACAGAAAGTTTTTGGAAAGAATATAGAAAAAACCCTCTAGATAGGGCTAATTGAGAAATTAGGCCTATTAGGCCAAAATATTTGTTAAACTTGAACTCGATTGGTTATACCTTAATGTCCCATTCCAATGGAACCATATGGATGTAAAAGATCTGTTTTAGTGATGGACACACCCCTTGCAGTATGTGTGAAGTTGTTGTGAATGATTTGCATTTGGATCCCTCCAAGTTAGAGTGCAGAGTTGAAACACCATTTATTGATAGTTGTCCTTCAAGGTGAAGCACAAGGAGATCAACTCATTGTATTGAGTTAGTGAAGTCTTAGGCTAGTGAAGAAAAGAATTGAGAGGTCCTAGAAGTGAGGTTGGGTTCTAGAGAAGACTAGGACTAGAAGAGTCCTAGATTGTGTATGTACAAGCACACCTTGGAGTACTTCGATTAGATTGGTATCAGAGTTTGTTTGATCAGGCTTGTGGTGAATGTTCCAACTAGAAGAGTTAGTAGGAGAGTCTACAATGGTGACTAATGCAGAGTTGGAAAAGAATGTATAACAAGAAGAAGAGAATAGATTGCTCAGAGACTAATTGGCTCAATTAGAGAAAAAGGTAGATGAAGTGGATGTGAAGACAGAAGAAGTGAAGGATAAGGTTGAAGGGAAAGGTAAGGAGATTTCCATAGAGTATGAAGTACCTGAAGCTGACCTTGTCCTTAATGAGGAACCATTCTTGAAAGCATTAAATGCTATGAGTGGAAATGCACTAGAATGAGTTCCTATCTTTAGTGGAAAGTGGAACCAAAGGTAGTCCTAGATTCGATAGAAGGACTAGAAAATAACTTTCAGTGTGATGGCATAACTAAGGCTCAAAAGGTGAAAGTTGCTAAAGCCAGAATAAGAGGGTCTACACTAACTCGGTGGAAGTTTATCCAAGATGAGAGAGAGAAGGAAGGAAAGAATCTAATTGCTACATGGAAGGCTATGGTTACAAAGGTCAGATATGCTTATCTCCCTAAGGATTGAAATCCAATTGCATAAAAGAACACAAAGTCTAAGGTAGAAAGACTTGTATGTGAACTCTTACACTGAAGAGTTTCAAAGGCTTTGCATGAGGTCTAGAGTTGTAGAAGATAAAAAAGTGAAGGTAGATAGATACCTTAATGGTCTCAAGTGGACCATACAAGATCAAATGAGTCTCTTAACTTATGATATTCTTTAGAAGTGCCACCAAACTGCGATCAAAGTAGAAGAGAAGCTAAGGAAGAAACAATATTCAAGCACCACCAGAGGTAGAGGTAAGGGAAGAGACAATAAAGGATAGAGAGGTGTAAATGGTGGAAGAAGTTCTGAAACAAAGAGTCAGGGAGAGACCAAGCTTACTGAGAAGAAAGAAGGAAGCTCAAATAGAGGCAACTATAATAGAGGAAGGAACTCTAACAGTAGTTGGAGAGAAAGAAGAAATAGCCAAGGAAGAGGTGACTACTTTGCAAACATGAAATGTTACCATTGCAACCAGATGGAACACCATTCATATAGATGTCCAAAAAAAGCTCTACTTCTCATGGAGGTGACAAGAGGGTAAAATATGTCCAAGAGGAGACTAGTGGTGGAAGTAAAGACCCTAAGGTACCCCTAGAGTTAGAGGAAGCTGAGAGCTTAATGATGGGGAGGACATTGATTAAGGAGCCAGTGAAAGAGGAACCTAGTCAAATGAGATCATTGTTTAGAGTGAAATGAAAGATGATGGGAAAGGTTTATAGAGTCATCATAGAATCAGGGTCTACTAACAACATAGTGTTAGAGGAGGCATTCAGAAAATTGAAGATGAAAAGAATACCCCACACCAACCCTTACAAGGTCACTTGGTTAAACAAAGGACAACATGTTCTTGTCAATGAACAAGCTTGGGTGGATGTCTCCATTAGGAGATACAAGGAAAAGGTGTTGTATGACATCCTACCTATGGATGCATGTCACCTACTCCTTGGTAGGCCATGAAAATTTAACTGACATGCCATGCATGATGGATTAAATAATTAATATTCTTTCAATAAGGAAAATGTGACATTCAAAATACAGTCAATGTTAGAGGATGGAAAGATGAAATCATTTGGCCCCAATGTCCTTATGGTCAGTGACAAGGAGTTCTTAGAAACCTTAAAAAAAGGATAGGGAGTTGGATTTGCACTTGTATTGAAGCAAAAAGAAGAAAGTCTAGACAAGGCAGTCAAGAAGATAGAATTGCCAAAGGAAATGTAGGAGATGTTACAGAGGTATGAAGGCAATATCAGTGATGGAAAATTATCAACCTTACTCCCTAAGAGAACTGTAAGCCATAAAATAGAATTTATCCCAAGAGATACCCTTCCTAATAAGGCAGTCTATAAAATGACTCCTCAATAAAATGAGGAAATAACTAGACAAATCCAAGAACTCTTAAGCCAAGGTCTTATTAGGAAAAGCATTAGTTCTTGTGTCATACCCACTATCTTAGCACCCAAAAAGGGAGGAAATTGGAGGCTATGTACTGAATCAAGAGAAATAAATAGGATAACCATTCCCTATTCCTAGGATAGAATACCTAATGGACTATCTAGGAGAATCCAATTATTTCACAAAGATTGACTTAAAGAGTGGATGCCCCAAATCAGAGTTAATGAAGGGGATGAATGGAAAACAACCTTCAAAACCACAGAAGGACTGTATGAGTGGCTTGTAATTCCATTTGGGTTATCCAATGCCCCATCTACATTCATGAGACTCATGAATGAAGTCCTTAAGGACTACATAGGAAAATTTGTGGTAGTATACTTAGATGATATATTCATCTATAGTAAGACAAGAGAAGAACACCTCAGACATTTGCAAATAGCTTTCAAGAAGCTACATGAGGGAAGTTGATGATCAACTTGGAGAAATGTGAATTCATGATACAAGAGATAGTGTACCTTCAATTTGTTCTATCTCAAGCCAATCTAAAGATGGATCCAAGAAAAGTGGAAGCCATTCTAAATTGGCCTACTACAAGAACAAAAACTGAGGTAAGAAGTTTTCATGGCTTAGCACAGTATTATAGGAAGTTCATAAAGAAATTTAGTGCAATTTGTGCTCCTATGTTAGATACTATCAAAGGTGGGATGAAACTAAGTTTGTGTTGAATGAGAAAGCTAACCATGGATTTGAGTTATTGAAGAAGAAGATTTCTACTCAACCAATCCTGATTTTTCCAAGCTTTGAGAAGCTATTCACAGTGGAATGTGATGCTAGAAATGTAGCTATTGGTGTTGTCTTGAGCCAAGAGGGAAGACCAGTGGATTTCCACTATGAAAAACTAAGTGAAGCAAAGAAGAAGTACTCTTCTTATGACCTAGAGATGTATTCTCTAGTCCAAGAACCGAGGAAGTGGAGGCACTACTTGTTTCCAAAGGAGATTTTAGTCTTTTCAGACAACCAAGCACTGAGTTTCTTGAATTCACAAGATAAGCTTAGTCATAAACATATTAAGTGGGTAGAATATATGCAGGCCTACACTTTCAATATCAAGCACAAGAAGGGGTTGCAGAATAAGGTAGAAGATGCCCTAAGTAGAAGAGCCCTAATAGTACAAAAGATACACCTAAAGAGCATGGGTATTGAGAGTTTCAAAGACCTATATGCAGAAGATGGAGACTTTGCAGAAATCTACAAGGTATGTCAAGAATACAAGAATCATTTTCATAGTGAATTCTTTGAATATACTTTGTAGAGTGATCTTTTGTTTAAAGGAAATTAGTTGTGTGTTCCTAGAGGGTCTATTAGGGAAAATCTGATACAAGAGAAGCCCAATGGTGCACTTAGTGGGCATTTTTGTGTAAATAAGACCCAAGAATTAGTTGAGAGGTTTTAATTTTAGCCTAATATAATTTTGGACATTAGGAAGTATGTATAAAGTTGTGTTATATATTAGAAAGAAAAAGGTACATCTTCCAATGCAGGCCTTTACCAGCCTCTTCCCATCCCAAGTAGATCATGGGAATATTTGAGCATGGATTTTGTAGTGGGATTACCAAAGACCAAATAGGGGATGAATAACATTTATGTTATTGTGGATAGATTTAGTAAGATGGCACACTTTGTATCCTGTAAGACAGTCAATGATGCCAGTCAAATAGCTCACCTATTCTTCATGGGTTACCATTGAGCATAGTGTCAGACAGAGATACCAAGTTCATGAGTCACTTTTGGAAGACCCTATGGAAAAAGTTAGGAACCAATTTATCTTTTGAGTCTACATACCATCCTCATGATGATGATCAAACTAAAGTAGTTAATAGGAGTCTTGGTAACCTTATAAGGTGTTTAACTAAGGAGTATGGTCAAGTTTGGGACCAACTCATTGGGCAGGCAGAGTATGCTTATAATGACACTGTGAATATGACTAATGGTAAGAGTCCTTTTGAAATAGTTTATGGCCTACATCCTAGAGGAATATTTAAGCTCAAAGATCTAAAGGATGGAGCCAAGGGTAGTGGCTATGTAGAGATTTTGCACATTCTATGCAAGAACTTCATGAGACGGTTAGAAAGACATTGACTGAAAATACAGAGAAGATAAAGAGCAAGGTGGATGAGAGAAAAAGGGATGTCCAATTCCAATTTGGGGATCTAGTGAAGGTACATCTCAACAAGGTAAGATTGCTGAAAAGAGTGCCACATAAGCTACATATGAGGATAATTGGCCCATGCACCATAATGGCCAAATATGTCACCAATGCATACAAGGTGGAACTTCTAGAGGATGTTGGTTTATCTCCTGTGTTTAATGTAGCAGAATTTATCTTGTACAAAGGACCAATACTAGATCCAGATTAGAATTTGACTAAGGTCATATAGGAGGTGGAGGAACTCAACTTACCATCTGTACCAAACAAGAAGGTAGAGCACATACTGGATTTAAGAGTCTACAAATAGACTAGCAAGAAGGAGTACAAGGAGAATCTGGTGAAGTGGAATGGAAAAAAAGATGCAGATGCTACCTGGATCAGGGAGAAAATGTTCAAAAATTTGGGCATTCATTCCAACTTACTCAATCCAAGAGTGGATTAAAGTCTTTTCATTTGGGGAGGATGGTGCAGGAGCACCCAGGCTATCCCTAAAGTCTTAGTACAATTTTGGCTTGTACTTACCCTAAACAAGTCTGTAGATTCTCATAACCTTAGAAGGCCTTGCAATGTGTGTTACTAGGTAGATTAGACTAGGCTCAATCTAACCTAGTTGATTTTTCTTTTCTAGGAGTTAGTGCTATGTTAGCCTAAAAGTGGGAAATTGGGTCTAAAAGTGTTCTAAACTTAGGTAAGATGTGAAAAGTACCTAAAAAGGCATCAATAATGTTTATTCATCAATTGGAATGAGTTAGAGGTCATAAAAGTTAGTTTGGAGCATTAAAGTAAAATATGTCATAATGTTGTCATGACAACATTTGCAATTTTGCAAATGTTACATGCAACAACGACAACTTTTGATTCCCTTCGAAGTTGAGGAGGGATATGAATCCTAGTGGCCTAAAAACATGGAGAAGGCATATTTAGATACCTTGAGGCTCACCTCCTGAGGGATGAGTGATGTAATGAAATTTTTTGAATAGCAAGAAGAATATTGTTTTCTGAATTTTGTGCACAGTCAACTTATTTTGAGTGAGGAAGTGTTTGAATGGATTGAAAAACTTGTTCCAATGTGGGATTCGTGTTGTAGAGTTAGTTTTAAGTTTTTTTCATTTAGTGGAAAAGTGGTTTTGAGTTGATTAGTTAGGCTTTGTAAATTGTTTTGTGATTAATGTAGTTTCTGGAGTAGACAAAATAGATTTTGGTTTCATGGCTCCCCCATATTGTTTTGTGATTAATGCAGCTGCTGGAGTAGACAAAAGAGATTTTGGTTTCATGGATCCCCCATAGAATCCAACCATGGAAATCTTTAGGGTGTGGATGAATATGGTAGGGTAACCTCCTTAAATTGTAAATATTCAAGTAGGAGGAAAAAAGCGTCAGTTTGTTATTTTTAAGATCATGCCCTAGGCGAGACAAAGAGCCCGATTAAGTGCATGATAGGGAGAAATTTGAATGCAAGTGGAAGGGAGTATTTGAGAGACTCAAACCAAGTCTGGTTTCAGAAGCCTTAAGGTCTTATAGATCTTTAACAGAGATCTTAGGTATTTTCCAATCCATCTAGATAGTTTTCTTGGTATAAATTAGTGGACTGCATATTATGAACCAACTTAGCCCTATTTTGCCTATATTATAAGATATTATTGTATGGATGACCTAGGAGCTTAATACCTCAAAAAACTTCAAGGCCTTGGAAAAGGGTATCTGAGTCTCAAGTTCATTTTTGGGGTTATTTGAAATTTTTGGGAAAGAATCCAGAAAAAACCCTCTGGATAGGGCTAATTGAGCAATTAGGTATATTAGGCCAAAATCTTTGTTAAACTTGAACTTGATTGGTTAGACCTTGATGTCCCATTCCAATGGAACCATATGGATGTAAAATATTTGTTTTAGTGATGGACACACCCCTTGCAACATTTTTGAAGTTGTTATGAAGGATTTATACATGGATCACTCCAAGTTAGAGTGAAGAGTTGAAACACATTTATTGATAGTTGTCCTTCAAGGTGAAGCCCGAGGATCTATCAACTCATTGTATTGAGTTATTGAAGTCTTAGGCTAGTGAAGCAAAGACTTGGGAGGTCCTATAAGTGAGGTTGGGAACTAGAGAAGACTAGGACTAGCAGAGTCCTAGATTATATATCTGTAAGCACACCTTGGAGCACTTCCATCATAAAATCATAAAATCTCTCTCTTTTGTGTAGCACATAGGCATCCCAAAAAAAAGAACCTCTCTACTCCCAGTTTTATCCCATAAAGAATTTCCTCATAACTTGTTTAGTTGCTATAACTTATTGTTGAAAGGTAACCTATTGATCTTTTTTTTTACTTTACCTTTCCTTTTTACTTTCTCCATAAATCATCTTTATAACATCAAGAATTTATAAATGTTATATTTAAGAGCTTATAAATATAATTTTATAATGTTTATAAGAAGATTTGGATAGGTGGGATATGAATGCATTAGTTCAAAATAAAAATATTTTTGATGGTGGGTGGATTGGAAAAATTTGTGACAGTCAAATTAGGTCTCGGTTCAGGGGGCATAACCTTTGCGCCACCATTGGATCTTGTAAATTTTATGATATGTTTACAAAAACCTAATTATCTCAATCCTCAGCAAAGAAATTTTTAAACTTATTCTCGAGGAAAAATTTATTCACTACTGCGTGTAGGTCTATCATACTATCATAAAATCATAATCGAAAAAATAAAGTTTGGATAGTCACTTTCAAATCCTCAACATCAACCGTATATTTACCATGTTTTCTTATATCCATTTGATGGATTTCTAATTTATTTCATCCATCTTCACATTCCTGGATTTCCAAAATCATTTGTTGTAGCTCATCTTTACTATCAAATAGCTGGTGAGATTTCACTTCTTATACTCTTGGGACATGAATCTTTAATTAAAATAATAACATGCTCACCATTTTTAGAGAACCCACTCTTAAGTGAAAGCCAAGATTTCCCAACATGGTTGTTTTTAACCTATTTTTGATTGTGATGCAACATCATGGATGGCTGGTACTATGACTACTCCAAAAGAAAGTAATTCCTCCTTCATCCCACCTAGGAATAATCTTCAAGCTTATATTAGCAGAGTCTTATAATGAACTATCCACTAAAGTGATTTGTTCCTTTGAAAAATGTTACATCTCCTAACCACATGGAGTTACCATTCAAATTTTTTTATAAAGATTAATAAAAATATTTGAATACTTGTCTTATACCTTTCAATCGTTGAGACCATTGAATCCATTAACCCACTAGTCTTTTAAGCATTCATGCACTACTTTTATAGGTTCATGAATTCATCAAGGAGAAAATTAGATCAAGTTGAATATTTGAAAATATAAACCTTTTTCATTACCATGTCATGAACCTGAACAGATGGATTCGACCCATTAAACCACATTGAACCAATTTGAATCAGACTATACAAGTTGAACCAATTGAACTTGGCCTGCGAACCTGAACTCTGAATCTCTAAACTAAACCTGGCCGTATTTGAGCTCGACAAACCTCCTGAACCTATTTGTACCAAGAAAACCAGTTTGAAATGGTTCAAGGCCTACTCTTGAACCACACTAGTTATGGTGTGAACTAACTGGACTATATAAACCCAGTTCAATGAGGTTCAGGAATCAAGGGAAATCCAAATTATTAAAATTTTAACTGCGGGCTTGTATGTGCACCAACAGGTTCATTTCTCTTCAGTTCCAAATCTTTTCTAAACAATGAAAAGTTGAATCTTTGGCTAAAAAATGTCCAACTTCCTTCAAAGTTTCCTTTACCTAATTTTCTTGAACTATAAGTTTCCATTTGTCTAATGTAATGATTTCCATCAACTTATCAGTCCTCTTTTTCTCATAATCCAATTTATCCCTATTCATTGCAACTTCCTCCAAGCTTGTGACTTATTTAGTGATAACACAGAACAAAGTATTTATTTGTTCAATCGTAGGAGCATTTGGATCATATTCAACTTTAGGTACAAGATATGACAAAATATCTCAAGTAGACTGAAGTACTTGATCTTGTTTCTTCTCACCTCTAAGTTTTTCCCTTTTAGCTATTAACTTTAATAACTCAGACATTTTAATTAGTTCACTAGGCGTCACCTTTGTAACATCAAACAAGTCCTTGAATGACCTCAACATCCTCTTCTTTAATACCATCTTCATGTTCTTCCTGAGGAACATCAATAATTTTTCTCTTCATTTTGGAACTGGAACTCTCACCGAGATTTAATTTAATTTTTACTGAGTATGCTTCTACGTCAACTTCATCTTTCTTTTCCACATCACCAATCAGTCCAACTGCATCAATTGAAAAAGGTATCTCCACCTCTGCAGCTTTATCCTTTTGATCTTTACCTTTACCTTGCACATCTGCAATTGTATCAGTAGGAACTTGTTGTGGTGTATAAGAAGGTAAATCACCTATAATCCATTCTATTACTTGTTTAGTAGAGACAAGTTCATCTACTGTCACCTCCTCTTGAGTAGTTTTTACTGGTTCATGTTATTTCAATTTCTTCTTCATTATGTCAACTGTCTCATCATGGATTGCCTGAGATTCACCAACTAGTATGTTGCATACTCTACTTCTTGTTCTAAATCCATGTCTTATTGCCTCAATTATAAGCTTTACATATTAAATAGATAATTCAGTCTTGAGTAGGATTAATTCTTGCTCCATAATTTCTCTATCTTTTTTTAGAGCATCTATCCACCTAGCATTAATCACCTTGTAATGTGATTCATGTATCATTTTGTGAAAATTTCTAGGTCCTCTACTAGAATCATGCAAACTAAATACAATAGAATCTTCTATTTTTTTTCTTATCTACATCATCAAAAATTGTCATAGCATCAGTTTACATAACTTACACTACCATATTCCCTTATACTCTTTGGTATGGTATCTATTGTCAAAATTCTTATAGTCTTGGGATCAACTAACTTCTCAGTTGTCATGCCAAATATTTTAGATTTTTTTCCACTAGCCCTTAACTCATCTTTCTCTTTATCTAAAACAATTGTAGGTTCTTCTTTTTCAGCAGTAGCCTTCTTTTTTATTTTTCCCTTTGACTCTTTATAGTCATGAGTAGTTCCCTTCTTTCTCTTGTAAGTTGTTTGTTCTCCAAGAGGTGTCTCCTAAGCTTCCTTTTCCTTTTCCTTTTCCTTTTAAGGTTTAGGTTTTTATGAAACTTTCCTCTTAGGATGTGCTCCAACACCATGGGTAGGAGTCTCCTTTTGCACTTTAGATCTCCTATTAGTTCTCCTTATTGCCTTACCATTTGTAGGAGTTACAACCTCTACCTCTTCAATTTCTACAGCAACAACAGAAGTCCCTGCCTTCTTAGACTCAAAATTCTTTCTGATCTTATCCATCATCTCCTCAGTAAGACCACTCTATTTGGATAAATCATCAACCTTTTTACTCACCCTTCTCTCTATCACTAGTGCCTTCAACTATGAGTAAATTTTCAAATAGGTTTATTCATAAGTACCAAACCTAGGAGTATTGGCATCAATCGGTTTGGATAATGACTCATCGGAATGGAGTGATACAATGTCACCATCTACCTCATAACCCATCAATAGAGCCCAATCTAAGTTTTTGGTTATACCACCTACATAATGCATGTATTAGTATCCACAATAAAACATATATCATCTTTATACTTTTCTACAATACCGATTGAGATACGTTCTCTCTCATGCATACCTTTCTAAAAATATTTGAAATAACTCCAAATAGTACCGTTAAAGCTATTTCCTAACACCATTATACATTCCTTATTCTACACTACTGCAGGTCTATCGGTTGACCACTAAATTTTACAAATACCAGGGAATTTAATTAGCAAGTAGAAAAATATAAATACTAGTAGGGAGCCATACTTGAAACATTCTTTTGTATCCTTCTTAATCCACTCCATATTTACACAGAACTAACCTCTCATGACCTCACATAGGTCATACTATGAATTCTCCTTCACTATTCAATAGGAAACATAAATACCACCACCGGGCACACTATTCAATCAGCTTGATTGATAGACTTTATAACCGATCTCCATCAAAGTAAACTTCACCTCAATATCTTCAATCTCATTGATCATCATGACACGCTGATCTTGTTTCAAATTTATTAGGTGAGTGACCTCACGAACAGGTATCATTCTCGGGACAGTTTCATCATGGGTCGCACACAACCTAGTCACCACATAAATAATCTCTTTCATAATATTATGTGGTCTTTCTAGCCATAAGAACTGGTCATGGACTTGACTAAGCACATATCTTATCCAATCAGATTCAAACTCATCATGTAGGTTGACAATATAAATGAAACCCTTATTTCTTAAGTTCTTATGCTCATCCTTCAAACCAGAGTCATCACACAGTTCATTATATGTATTGAAAATAGCATCTAAAAAAGGACCTTCAATCTTACAATTACAAAATGATCTTATATCTTCAATCAATAACACACCATGAGGTATCAAGAAAAATGCGCCAACAAGATCATTTTCTACTTCCTTCAGTGGATGCAATTTTAATAATGGACTTGGTTCCTCAATAGTCACAACCAATACAGGCATGTCCATAATTTTAACAATGATCAACACAAAATAGAACCACCACAACACAGAAGGATACCACTTCAGTTCACCGCTAGGGCTCATCAAACATTGCTTCACTTCAAGCACTAAATCACAACCTTCACTTCATAAATACTTTGAATTGCTTTGGAATCGCTCAAGAAAATGCTCACAAGTGCTCTGATTAGATCATAGAATTCAATGTAATAAATAAACTTCACTTTTACCCTTATAACATCTCATTTATAATTAATAAGTGCAAAATGGTCAAATTGTACCCTTGACCCGTTGCAACTGGTTAGAACATTAAAAGTCACTATGCCATAAAAAAACATTATGTGGTCGCATAGAATCAAATGCAATACAAGATTCTTCATTAAATTCCTTCAAAACATCATTAGGCATCCAGTTATGCTGATAAATCTTACCACACACACAACGTAGGGGATAGGTTATAGATCTTACTTGATTTTCTCCCCCTAAGCCAATAGCATTGGATTAGTTATATGATGAAGTTTCCACACTACCTACTACTGTGGAGGTCTCTGTCAATTCAGAAGACTTCATTTCACCTTTCTTTACCCATGTTTCCTTCATCTGTTTTGTGGCTTCTTCAACATCTATAATCTTCTTTCTTTTTTCATTACCAGACCTATTCACCAGTTCACCTCCAGTTTTATTCATCTTCTTTCTACAAGACCTAGCAAGATGTCTAATCTTATGAGAATAAAAATATTCCATATCAGTTTGTTTCCACGGTCCAACATTTCCTCTACTAGTTCTCATTCTGCTATTCACTGTTGTGTGTCCAAAATTATGATAGACAAAACATGTAACATTTAATCGGTTGCCTTTTTAAGAAGGACTCAACCAATTGAGGTTATATTTCCTCTAACTATATATTCTATCCTTGCACTCATTAACCTTATGACCATACTTGTTACAATGATAATAGTTACCTTGGAAAACATTAGTTCTTGTATTATCTAGTATAAGAATTTGCAAAACTAGGAATAGGTGGATTAGGTTTAGACCTAAAAAATATTAGTAGTATGTCCTTCCTTGTAGCAATTGAAACATACCAGTCTATACTTCCTCTTCCCAGCTTTTATTTTTTCCACCTTGGGTGCTGAATTTCATTTCATATGGATCTCCTTTGTACCAAATGACTCATCGACTTCAAATTTGGAAAACTTTATTACTTATTTTTCATTATTTCTTCTTTGAATTGAGAGTTTTTCATCAAGTTTAGAAGAACTCTTGTTGAACTTGTCCAACAGATCATTAGCACTCTTCAACTCTTCTTTCAAATTTGCATTCTCATTCCTCGGATCTTCATTTTCTCTTATGAAATTAGAATTTTCTTCATTTCAATCATGTAAATGTTCATGCAAAATAGAAACTTCTTATTCATATCTGAAAAGATCATCAAATTTAGTTGTTAGGGTTTCCTCTTTGGCTTTTAGGGCATCTTCTACAAATTTCTTAGCTGTATCTAAAACTTTCCTTTCTTCTAACTCTTCACCCATTCTCATTGAGAATTTTTTCAGCTCCCTTTGCATTTTATTCTTTTATTGCTTCAATTTATCCAACACCTTATGCGTGTCCTTGTTTTCCTTAGGTAGCTTCTTAATCTCCATGACCACAACTTCAACCTCATCATCAGATCCACTCTTCTCATATAGTTGTTCAATAAGATCTTGATTTTCACTCAATTATTTCACCAACTCTTGTCTCTTGGCCCTAGAGATCTTCAACTGGTCTTTAAGTTTGTCAATCATATCCTCAGCCTCTACAAGTTGCCTTCTATATAACTCCATGTCTTCATTAAGGATCTAACCCAATTTTTTAAGCTTCCTCAAGGGAACTAGTCCCTGATACTAGTCATTAAAATAAAGAAGCAATGAGAGGGGGGTGAATCAATGTAAATAGGAATTTTACTAATTCAACCAACCATTTGATAATCCTTTTAACCAACTTGTAAGAAATGAAACATGCAAGTATAACTATGCAAAAGAAGTAAAATAGTTCAAGCATCCACAAAGCATAAACCATACCACCATTATTTTTATCATAGAAACACTTGTAAGAGGGAGAAAACCACGATGGGGATGACACCCATTAATCTCTTAACTGTAGTAAAAGAGTTTCCTTTTTAGGAGCTTACAATACCCTGTTAGGGTCTCACCTAGTTAAGAGTGACTAGTACCTTGTTAGAAGTACAAATAAACCTATTAGGATCTGCCTCGCTAGAGAATTTAGAACTCCTTTTCAGAATTCTCCATGCTCAAGGATTTATACAAAATACCTTTTAAATTCTACCTTGTTAAGGGATTTAACTTGTGAACCTATTAGATTTAGCCTTGAGAAATGAATTTAAAACACTGATCTAGAAATGACAGTGCTTTCCTATAAGATCCAATTCAATCTCTTAACTCTTGACACAACACTCTACCTCTGTCTCTGATCGCAACCACACAAAATATGATCTCAAACTCTAAATCACATGATTTAGTTTTCCTTTATATCATTGTTGTTAAGTGGGTTAAACTTTCAAAATAATCCACAAGTCAGCCTAGCACATTGACCAACCACATGAAAATCCTTGCCAAAAAAACCTAGCATGTCAGTCCAAAATGTAATACAAGTATTCATTACTACTGATAATCACTTAACTGCCTTTACCATATGATCAACAAGTTCCAATTAGTAACCCAACCAGTTCATACTGAATATAACAACAAAATACTAACTTCCACAAAAATGTTGAGTTAATTGGTGTGTTTGTAAATATGAACATGTCTAACCTTAATGATGCTCCAGTAACAATCACACCTCACAATGTGCCCATAAAATTGATCACTACTCAAAACACTTTCTGTTACTATCTTCCTATTAACCATCCAGAATAATTTTAATGTAAATTGCTTCGCCTATTCATCCTGTCAATCAGTTACTGCAACCTATTCACCAAATCTAGTAGAGTCATGGAGCTGCCATCAATGACAAACTCATAGTCATCAAACTCTTCATTTCAACTCTAAAATCCTTCATAATGCCAACAATTGTGTCATGCACAGGTAGGTCATACGACTTGTCTATGTAAATTTGTTTTCCCTAAAAAATAATTTTATCCTAATATGGACAAATTTATACGAAAAATTCACTGAAACATTCTTCTGAGTGCAACACTGAGATATGATGTGGTGTAGGACACTCATGAAAATCGTTGGTCCTCAGATCTTCCAATGTGGCCTCCTTTAAATGCACCAAGATCTCTCTAGAGTGACAACACAATGGTTCTGTAATGGCTCTTATACCATCTAATAAATTCTCCTCTAGCAACAACGAAAGACCTAGAAGCCAATTAATAGCACAAAGACAAGAGAGAACAAGGCATACAAGAATAAATTGTATTCTCATCAATTATCTAATAAGTCAATTGAGTACAATGTAGATGTGTCTTCTTATATAGGCAAGACAATAAGTGAATATAAGGTGGAACCACATGTCCACCAAACATGGATCATCCTCCATTGTGTAATGAAGTATGTTGAAACATCTACATCAATTCAGAGGATGATAAAATGATAAGTGCACTAAAGATGGAGACAACACATAAAGTGGAACGTGATAACTACTATCACCACCTAAAGTGAATTTTTTCCTACACTATATACAACTAAATGTGCGTCTTCCAAAGTGTCATAAATGCAAACTACCATGTTATGCATTATCCTAAGTTAACTTAAGCAAAGTGTAATCATATAAGAAATTAATTACACCAACACTTATAATTATAAATTCTTCTACATAGCTAAAATTTTATAATCATAATAATAACCATAACCTTAAATTTAATACTTAATTATTTCTATTTTAATTGTATTTTATAAAATAATAATTTTAACTCAGTATTCAATTTAATAACTATAAGGCACCGTTATATTTATTTTAAATATAATATAAAACATAACCTCCAATTTAATTGTTAAACATAATATTATTTAAACTTATGATTAAATTTGTTATTTTAATTAAAAATAAGTATAGGAATAAGAATATTTCTAAAATTTGTTATGAATATTTTATTTAAAATTTGTTATCAATATTTAATTAAAAAAAATAAAAAAATTTAAACCTAAATTCTAATATAAAACATAAAATAAAGAACTTAGAAAAACAAAACAATATACATTCACCAATCTAAATATATTTTGAACTTAAGGATGACTAGGTAATTTTTTTATCAATTATAATTTTTGTAAAAGGTGTAACTTTGGATATTCCATTATTATTATTACTAATTTACGATATTCACAACTTTACATACTTTTTTTTATATGTTATTTTACCATACAACTTGAACTTACAAATTTTATATTATATAATATTATGTTATATTATTTTCATATTGGATGATATAATCTATAACATGAATATAAATATAATAAATATTGTAATATAATAAATATAATATATTACTTTTTATTATAATAAATATAATTCAAAACTAATTACAAAATACAGATAATGTTGATAAAAAAGAGTATGCTCATAACATAGCTCACCAAATAGCAATCAAGATTAGTATATTGGAACTATAAATTATTTATATTGCATCAAAATACATGAAGAAGATAAATATTGTTGGTATCTATGAAATTTCTACTCATAACCCCTGCCAATCTAAAGATTAGGAGTCGAATTGCTGCTACCAACATGGGTTTGTGCTTTTTTTCCCTTCTTAAGCCTATGTGGAGACTCTGCACTATTGTCTTTCTTGATATATTGTTTTACAAACTCAATAAGCTCTTGAAGAAAGGGTTGGTTCTCCTTGTTGTTGGCCCAAGCTTGACCATAGATTATTTGTAGGGGCATTAATAGTAACTAACCCCTCTACTAGAAGGTTAACAAAATTTTGTGTTGAGATATTTAGGGTGAATGTCATCTCTGCAACAATATTAGAGCATGTCTAGTTTTCAAAAAACTTAGTAAGTGTCCTACTCTTACCTTGAAACATCTCTTCATTTGTAATAATCCGAATATGCCAGACAATCTTAGTAGAAAGTATAAACCAAAAGTTGTTAATCATTTTAGAGACATGATTAATCTTACCAAATAGAGGCATCCATCCAATTACTATTAATATGCAAACCATGTAAGTCATAACAAAACATTTTCCATATTTATTTGGTAAAAAAATAGTTAAAGAATATGTGTTTAATGATTTATGTAAGTCCACATGTATTGCAAATTTCACCATCTTTATTCAAAAACTTACATGGAAGTATTGGATGTAGTAAAATCCATTTGAAAGTAGTCATTTTTTGCTCAATGTTGTTATTCCATATGTTACAAGGAGTGCTCTATTAAACTTTCTTAGAAAAAATCACATTCCAACAATTATTAAGTTGAGTAAATAAAGAGTCATTAAAGTTCAAGAAGTTGTAAATACTTTTGTGAGTGATATTAATCATCTTAGTATCATCCATCTACCATATCTTACTATTCCATTCATTCTCAGGATGGGAGACCTTGGGGAAAACAAAGGAAGAAGAATCCTCTATAAGAATGGAGTAGGTCTACCAAAGTGTTTAATAGGGATGTTGCATGCTTCACTGAGAATTGCCCATGGTTTGAGATTACCATTAATAATGATGTCTCTAAAGAATATGATGCCTCTTTTATACTAGTTTTTTGATGAGCAACCTTACAGTTGTGCAAGTGGCCTATTCTTATAGTAAAGATTCTATCATACAAAGGAGTCTCCAACAAGTCTAGATCTTGAGTTATTCTTATTAAGAATGGTTCTTACACACTCTCATGCCTTCCATATGCTTTTGAAGACATTAGAGCCCTCAAGGTAGATGGAAAATGATCCCACCAGGATACCTCTAACCCGGGAAATGATCCCACCAGGATATTTCTAAAATGGAAAATGATCCCACCCAGATATCTCCCAATAGCATATTATATGCTATTATCTAATGTACCATATAAATATAAAATTGATATATTAAACTAAATATTTTATAAATATTAAAGATATCTATATACTATATTTATTTTATATTACAATAAGAAGTTTTAAATGTTAAAATTATAATATAATATGAAAATAAAATAATAGTGTTAAAATTCCAATATATAATTATTTATTTAAAATTTATATATGTTATAATTATAATGTAGTATTTATATAAATAAAATAATTTTTTTAATATAATATAGTATATAATAACTATTACAATCTTAAAAATGAAAGTAATATTTAGGAATGTGTAATTAATTGTTTTAAATAATATTTACAAATGAAAGAAAATTAAAAAAAAAAATTTAATTTTAAAATAAAAAGATTCTAATTTTTTATTAAAAAATGAAATTATTAACTAAGAAAAAAGAATTGTTGGCTGGCAAAAAGAATTAGTAATGCGTGGGAGTAAAAAAACAAGATAGAAATTGGTATTCAAATGACATACATCGGATTACTTTAATAGTCGTCGAACGTGTGAAGACTTGGTAGCAAATTAGATAAAAGCACATGCCAAAAGTCTTCATACATTAATTACCCTTCTCTCTCTTTTGCATATGACCCACTTTTGCAAATACGACTTGACTTGTTTGTCGTGCAGCGTTTCTCTGAACTCTTTCACACGCAACACAAGCAACGATATTTCCATGCGCTTGGAACAACACTCTATTTTTAACCCTCAACTTAGTTTTCTAAATGGCGGTCAATATTCAAATTTGAAATCCAACCTCTTTAGTGTGAATTTGCCCCATTCGCGTCGGGTAAATTGCGGTCTTTCTAAATATGATGGTTTCCAGGAAGTGAGGTTGCTCTTTCTGGGGGGTTTCCGCCTGAGTGTTTCTCTTGTACTTCAACGCTAGAGGTAGGTTCGTTCCATTTCTATTGTAGTTCAACGCCTGAGCATTTCCACCTGAGCATTTATTTTTCCTTGTATTTTAAGGGTCGATTGAGGTTCATTCCATATGTAACACTTCAGCGATGGGGGAAATCTTGGAAAACATCTGCTTAAGCCGGTTTTTGGTTTTCATCGTGTTTATTCAACTGAAAAGTTATGGTGCTCAAGTCGAGGGTGGGGAAACTCTTTCGTTGGGCGCCTCAATTACTGGAAATCAGACAATAATCTCAAAGAATGACACATTTGAATGGGGCTTCTTCAGCCCAAATGGTACCAATAATTGGTATATCGACATCTGGTATGCATATTTAACTGAGAAGACGATCGTTTGGGTGGCTAACAGAGAGAATCCAGCCAGAAACAAATCTGGCATTTTGAAGCTGTCAAAAGAAGGTGATCTAGGATTGTTTGACGCAACGGGTGCATCTCTTTGGTCTGTCAATGTGACCAAGAAGCCTTCCCAGGCTGTGATATTAGATTCTTGTAATTTTGTAATGCTCGGTGAGGACAAAAAATCTGAAATTGTTTGGCAGAGTTTCGACAATCCAGTCGACACCTGGTTGCGAGAGATGAGGTTTGGTGGGAAGCAAAAGATAGTCTGTTGGAAAAACTCCTTCGATCCTGCTCCCGGGCTTTTCTCCTTTCAAATGGATTGTGAAAATTCCTATTGCAGTCACTGATTATTAATCTCCTATCTCATAAAGATTATTTAACTGCTGAAAATAAATTTACAGCTGAATATTGAAAAATAACACAACTGCAACTTCACCAATAAAAATACGGAAAGAAATATGCAACACAAAGAACACAAGATTTTTGGACAAATCATCCCTGGAAAAATCCAGAAGGGAAAACTAGTACTGCAGATGAGAAATATATATTAATCTTTAGCAAAATTAAGAGATACAAAATTCCTTGTCTCTCACTGGCAGAACTCAGACAATCTCCTAACTCCTCCTGCTGATATTCCTCCACTGCTATCCCCAACGCTATCACTACACCCTTGCTAACACTGCAAGACTGTTCGCCATCACTGCAAACTCATTTGCTAACACTACAAATTCTTTTCTGACTTGATGTTCTCCAAATGCCCCTAGACCCCCTTTTATACTACCCTCATTGGTAAACCAACGGCCGAGATCAAATCTCAATCAATGGCTGAGATAAAAACAACACACCCAACCAATCAAAAAATTGATTGCTAGTTGTCACTTAGGGGAATCCAACAATTAATAATTAATTGTTAGCATGTGGACAAACAGCTGTCCAAGCTAACTAACACTCCCTCTTAGAAAGGAAGTTGTTCTGCAGGACACCCAACTTATCTCTGAAGAAGATGAATTTTGCCTTCCCCAATGCCTTTGTTAGAATGTCTGCTACATGCTCCTCTGTAGGTATGTACTGTAGCTGAACAATCCCTCGTTGTACACAATCTTTGATGAAGTGATACCTGATGTCAATATGTTTCGACCTATCATAAAACACTGGATTCTCAGTCAACTTGATGCAACTCTGATTGTCACAGTGTATCACCGTAGTCTCAACCTTCTGACCAAACAAGGCAACTAGAAAATTCCAATGCCATATAGCTTCACATGTTGCCATGCTAGCTGCAATGTATTCTGACTCTGCAGAACTCAAAGCCATGGACTTTTGCTTCCTGCTGAACCAAGAGACAACTCCCGATCCCAAACTGAAACAACACCCTGACATGCTTCTCTTGTCCATTGTACTGCCTGCCCAATCTGCATCAGTATAGCCTATCAACTTGATACCTTCACCTCGAACATATCTAATCTCATACTCAACTATACCACGTAAATAACGCAACACATGCTTAGCCGCTGTCCAATGCACTCTCTTTGGTTTCACCATGAACTGACTAAGAGAGTTAACTGCAAATGCTATGTTTGGCTTGGTGTTGACCAAATACATCAGCGAACCAATCAACTGCCTGTATAAGGTGGGATCTACATCCTTCTCCCTGGATGTATCTACTTTCCTCCAATTCGTGATCATGGGTGTAGACATGGCTTTGCAATC
>MU224811.1:491581-518273 GCA_018584345.1 Thuja plicata | reverse complement strand
TGATACCATGTGAAAATTCCTATTGCAGTCACTGATTATTAATCTCCTATCTCATAAAGATTATTTAACTGCTGAAAATAAATTTACAGCTGAATATCGAAAAATAACACAACTGCAACTTCACCAATAAAAATACAGAAAGAAATATGCAACACAAAGAACACAAGATTTTTGGATAAATCGTCCCTGGAAAAACCCCAAAGGGAAAACCAGTACTGTAGATGAGAAATATATATTAATCTTTAGCAAAATTAAGAGATACAAAATTCCTTGCCTCTCATTGGCAAAACTCAGATAATCTCCTAACTCCTCCTGCTGATATTCCTCCACTGCTACCCCCAACGCTGTCACTGCGCCCTTGCTAACACTGCAAGACTATTTGCTATCACTGCAAACTCATTTGCTAACACTGCAAATGCTTCTCTGACTTGATGTTCTCCAAATGCCCCTAGACCCACTTTTATACTACCCTCATTGGTAAACCAACGACCGAGATCAAATCTCAATCAACGGCTGAGATAAAACAACACACCCAACCAATCAAAAAATTGATTGCTAGTTGTCACCTAGGGGAATCCAACAATTAATAATTAATTGTTAACCTGTGGACGAACAGTTGTCCAAGCTAACTAACTAACATGGATCCGTTTGGGGCTAAACAATTTGCGCTAACATGGAACAATTCTGTACAGTATTGGGCAACCGGAACTTGGGACGGCAAATTTTTCAGTAAAGTTCCAGAATTGACGAACAAGGGGGGCATATACAATATCAGCATTGAAGATAATAAGTCTCGTTTCTATTGCCACATAATAAGTTCCGTGTATGGTCTCTGCGGCGCTTATGGAAGCTGCAACTCTAACAATCTACAGTTCTGCAGTTGTGTGAACGGTTTCACCCCAAAAGACAATCGCTCCTGGGTCTCGAGAGAGTCGTGGTCAAGTGGTTGTGTTAGGCAAAACCCCTTAAACTGCAACCCCAAAAATGGTAACACGGATGGATTCCTGGAGAAGAGCGTCACGTTGCCTGATTCAGCATCGTCATACCCTGCAACCACAAAGAAAGATTGCCAGAAAGCCTGCCTCCTCAACTGCTCGTGCACAGCATTTACTTTCCCATTCCCTTCAGGGCCGTGCCAAATCTGGTCAGGGGATTTGTTAAACATGCGTAAAAGTGAAGCCAAAAGCAATTCAAATGTTTTTATTCGAGTCTCCGCCTCTGAACTTCCAAAGTTTGACCCAACATACTCATCCAAACGCATAACCGTTAGAATTGTTGCTAGGTGTTTTTGGTCCTCTCATCGTTGGTTTGGGTATCTTTGTAATGTGGAGGCGGTATCGGCAGAGGCAGTGGGTACGATCAATGGAGAGGTTTGCAGATTCCTCAAATTCTTTTCTATGAATGTTTAGCTACATGGAGTTGAAGATTGCAACTAGGAATTTCAAGTCCAAGCTGGGGAGCGGAGGATTTGGCACCGTGTACAAAGGACACCTAATAGATGGTACACTTGTGGCCTTAAAGAAGATGGAGGGTTCAAGACAGAATGAGAAACAATTCCGAGCAGAAATAAGTTCTCTTGGAAACATACAACATGCAAATTTGGTCAGGCTTCGGGGGTTTTGTGCAGAAGGATCGAGAAGGTCTCTGATTTATGATTTCATGCCTAACGGCTCTCTCAATTCCTTGCTCTTCTCAAGTAATTCCAAAGGTAATAAGAAGGTACTAGACTGGAAGAAGCGATTTGAGATCGCGTTATGCACTGCAAGAGGAATACTTTATCTTCATGAGGAATGCAGATATCACATCATTCACTGTGATGTTAAGCCAGAAAATATTCTTCTTGACACTAATTTTTCACCTAAGTTAGCAGATTTCGGATTGGCAAAGCTTGTGGGTAGAGATTTCAGCCCCGTCCTGACTACAACAAGAGGAACGAGAGGATACTTGGCTCCAGAGTGGATCTCCGGTCTGCCCATCACTCCCAAGGTTGATGTATACAGTTTTGGTATGACTCTTTTGGAAATCATTTCTAGCCAAAGGAATCTTGATTTAAACGTGCAAGATTCTAGTCAGTATTACTTTCCATCGTCGGCTGCAACTCAAATTTGCAACGGCAACACAATCAATATTGTAGAGGAGGGCATGGCAGAGGAGAGAGATATTGAAGAGGTAAGAAGAACAAGTATTGTAGGGTTGTTATGCACTGAAAATGATGAGGAAGTGAGGCCAAGCATGCGGCAAGTGGTGTTGATGCTGGAAGGGAAGATGCAACTTCAAATCCTGCAGATTCAGTGTTGTGCTCTTGTAAACAAGCAATTACATCAAAGTCACACTGACAGCAGCAGTGACGTGTGATGTTATTAGTGAGAATGGTGTTATTTTAGAATAAAAGAGGAGGTACGATATTTAAGCTTAAAGGTTGGTTAGCATGTAAATGTAAATTTAATTATAATTAATATGCATATTCTGGTAGTGAGCCCCATTATTGAAAATGCAACACTCTTAAGTAAATTATCTTATTGTAATTAAGACTTTAAAGTTAATGTCAAATCCTCTTTCAAATTCCTTGTATTTAGATATAAGTCTTAGATTGCCAATTCATTTTTTTGAATTTATAAAATCTAACTTGTAAGGAATTGCATATGCTAAAATCTTGATAGACTCTATTTTACCCCACTATACAAGACCCTACCAAATATTTTAAATAATTTTCAAAGGTTCTGTTGATCTCACCTTATTTTGTGTAGAAAATTTCATACATATATTATCCTAAAACTTATTTATAGTGCTAATATTTCAACTACGAGATAGAAGATCGCCTCTAATGATTTGGTCTAACATTAAGCCAACTTTTGATACTTCACAATTAACCAATAAGGATGAGGATTAGATGATCATCAACAATGAAGTATTCTTTAAGAAGAGATGATTTGCATACGATTTCAAGTCACATGATTTTTTAAAGAATTTTTATTTTTTATCTTGAACAAGAGATGCATGTTGTTGATGGACTAAACTTGTAATGGCAATAAAAATTTTGAAAAAGAAAGACAATGAAACTTCATGTAAAGAGGGCTTTTCCATAAATCCTTAAATATATAGTAATAGAGGTTCTAACATTTAATTGTAGAAGCTACTATTATTTTTGGATTACTTTCAATTTCTTCTAGTGAAAAACACATATTTCAAAGACAGACGTTTTAAATTGTTACTTATAAAATGAGTGGCTATCATTTTGTTAGATATTGTTTGGGAAAATATTAGGTTTTTTTCAATTAAAATTTTACACAAGTAAACGACAGATTTTACTTTTTACAACTAATCATAATCTTTTAATGCAAAATTCTAATAAAAAAATAACAATTTTTTTTCTCTAAAGTATATTTTGGTAACAAAAATTATATGTCATGTGAAGTCTACAAAATGCTCTCAAACTTTCATCTTTTAAAAATCTATTATAGATTTAAAAATATTTAACTTTCAATAGTAATTTAAATAATGTATTTTTAAATTCACATTAGAATACACTAATTTTATATTTTCAGTTTAGATAATGATAAGCTACATAAATTTGAGGATGAACTTAGAGAGATTCCATTGACTGCACTATGTCTATAAGTTGCACGACAAATTAGTAGGTATATCAGTGGAGACAAAATGTGCATAGGATCATAAAGCCTTTTCCCTTGGCTTTTAAAAATACAAGTTAAAGTCATCGTTCATTTCATGCCTTTTATTCTTCACATTGGAATCTTTTAGAAGGCATTTTATTTAAAATCTCTTACATTGCTTTGTAATTTCATCTACCCAGACGTAACAAACAATAATTATATTTTCACGAACTTATCTATAATATTTATTTTCTTTAATGAGACAAGAAAATCTAATTGGCATCATTGTTGTCAACAAATATAATATTATATCTTTTTCTATGTGGAATATTTTATCCACTAAAGGTTTAGTCGGGAATGGGTGATTAGTTCATGCAACGTGAAGACCATGCATTCGACAGTCGACTTGGAGGAGATCCAAGAATGAGAGTTTTATTATGCAGAATCAACCAATCTGCAACCACAAAACACCAATCTGTAACCACAAAACACCAATCTGCAACCACAAAATACCATAACAAGAATCCACAACAACCACAACTTCTGCCTGGTGTAGATTTATATACTACACGCTCAGAATCTTCTGAGCTTTGATACCAATCTAATGCAAAGGGCATCGATGATATTCTTTTAATATGTATATTATAACTTTTGATCCCCATAGATATTGATTAGAGGCTTGAACTCTTTCCTTATTTCAATAATAAGAATGTCAACCCAATATAACAATATCAAGTTTATGATAATCTCCAAGATTACAACCAACTCATCTATGGATATTTTACCTTCATTGTTTATCATACACTGTGATTCTTCCACGACCAAGGTTGAACTCCATTTTCATGTGACTGGTCTCAACATGAACATGCACGCGTACGTAAGTTGTTCGCCACCTTTTTTTATTTCAATAAGCTGAGTCCCAAATATAATGGTCTCTGATTGTCATGTTGGAAATTATTTGTGACAGTTACAAAACCGTCCATGACCCTTCGTATTCCATTCGGTCTTTTTATTACAAATGTTATATAAACCATTTTTGAATACATTGAATACATTACAATACAATTTAATAAATGATTCCATGAAATTCTCAATGACTTAGATATATCAATATCTTGATAATGATCAAATGTCGAGGTGCCCTTGCACCACACTTGCTTTTTAATTATCTAGTTTGCTACTAACCCTATGACAAAGATTTTTCCCACATAATTTTCAAATCTTTTGAAAAAGTTATTAAAAAAGATAGTTTTGAGTACCCATTTTCCCTTATACAACATACCAAAACATGGTTATTGGGCTTGCCTTCAAGGGTCCAAATGCTTGACTGATAAGACAGACCTAATTAAGGAATTACACCACTTTTAGCAAGAAACCCCTCTAATTTGGATTTATCTCCACAATCCCATGCTTGGAACAGTTTTGTATAGCCTCAAACACACCAAATCCACCCTTTTTTGGGTCTAGTCCATCCATTCACTCTTCTGTATTCAGATTTACAATCAACTGTGACCAGTCACATATGGATGCCTGGTCTTTCAATGGTCATATTTATTAATAACTTTCACTTCCTGGTCTTAGGCCTCATTCATTGTAAAGTAAATTGACGGTCCTAGCTGTCCACCAGTGGTCATAATTTTCCAGAGGAAATTTAAGATATTAGCATTTTAAATCAAAACCCTGGATAGGCGAGTGTTTTGACCCTTTCAACACAAAATTTGGAATAACTCCTACAAAACTCAATGAATAGTCTTCAAACAAACTCCAATAGAAAGATAACTCCTATCCCTACACAACCATGTCCATTAGAACCTCTGATGAATCCTTACAAGGTCGTGTCCAACAAAAGAACAAAGAAATTGATAGGAAAATGAAATTATTTATTGTTTATCAAATGTCAAAACTTCAAAAACCTCTTGGTCTCGATCAATAGAGACTCAAATAGATTCTAATTAACTATCTTAACCATCACCAACTGAATTTCAAACCAAAAGAGGCCGTTGGTGGTTATGTGCAAAAGTTGCATAAATGTTGTCAATGTTGTGAGGCAACATTGATAACTTTTTGTATTTGCTTGACAACTTTATGTCCATGACCCTATATCAATGTAATGACTTTGGAATTTGGTCAATAATTAACCTAAACATCCTTGCAAAACAAATCAACCTATTCCTAGACTCCTAATGACTCTTTGACCAAATTTGACCAAGTTGGCTTATACATGCCTAACAAGGTCAATGGCCTTACAAGTGGGTCCAAAGCCTTACAAAATGACCTAATTTGGTCTATAGGACCTTATTAACAACAAATAAACTCATGAAACACCATGACCCTTCATGATCCTTTCAAATGTCCTTGAGGTGCTCCTGCACCATACTCCCAAGGTTGGAAAGAACTCAAGTCTCTTGAGGAACGAGGTTTTCTAGAGTAGTCTCATGCTTTAGGATATCATCCTCAGTTATCCAAGGGTGCCAACAAGAAGTTGAGTCCACTTTTTGGCCAAAAAGTGGAACTATTTTTCTTATTGTTTTCAAATTCATCCTGTTTGAGATGAATATTTGAAGCACTTAGAGATTGAATCTTAGAACAATTCAGTAATAGAAGTTGTAGTACTCGAAGTCTACTTGCCAAATATGTAATTTATGTTAATACCCAAATGATAAAATTTCATTTTCAATAGGCATTACTAAAACCCATATTTTAAAAGTCACTGTTTCAGGACCATACTATGCCTGTGTGCGACAAGCAAAATTTGACCTAAATGAAACTATTTCTCTCAATCCTTTTGGGACATGGTATGTAACACAGTTAAGATTGATGACAATTTTTTTTGGTATTTTTTTGTTGAATATTTTTTTTTATTAGGCATAATTGTTTTTTTGTAAAATCTCTCGTGTACGACAAGCATAATTTGACCAAAAAATATGATTTGTAATTTTTTTTTAAAAAGTGTGTAGAATTGTCTCTAGCTTGATGTCATATAAATTTTTTTGTGAGAAAATTTCCAATCAAATTGTAATTAAAATAACAAAATAGCTTGTTATCTTTAGTTTGTGGACCTGTTTCAATAGAAATTCAATGAAAAATAGAAATTTTAATCAAATTTAAAAATAATTTATATATTTGGAATCTGCACAGTCTGATGTATCATTGGTTTTTATTTTGTCAAAATATTCCTCTGAAAAATTCTTCAGATATATGTCTAAAGTCCTTATTTTTTATGGACATTAGTCGAGCCTTCAAGTTGCAGGTCAAATGAGGTCCAAGGTTATGGTTCAACTACCAAACCCTCTTTCCAAACAAAAAGCCAACAGTAAAAGCGGTCTTAAAATTCAATTTTTTTAGAAACGGGATCTCGTATATTAAATGTTACCCTGTTTACCTTTTTTTTAACTCATAACATATAAATGAATCGATGGAAGCTTTTCTTTAAAAAATAATATTTTTTTCAAAACGGGATCCCATTTCATTTTTTAAAATGGGACCCCGTTTTGAAATGGGATGCCGTTTAGAAACGGGGCCCTGTTTCTAAAATTTTAGGCTCAGGACACCAAAGCTAAATGAGACCTTGTTCATTATAAGTGGGAACCCATTTCGTTGAATGTGATTTCACGAATTTGGCTAAGTACGAAAGTTCCACCTCAAGTGGACTCATCTTCTTGCTTCAACCCCCAAGTGACATCCACATCTGGTAGGCCACTCCATTTGACTAGGTATTCCTTATAGATTTTTTTCCTTATCCTCTTAACCAGTTTGGTATCCAAGATGCTTTCCAACTGTAATAAATTTCTTGGTAGGAGATATTTAACTCATTCCACATCATCATCTGCACCAAAACCTGCATCACCACTACCTATACAAGGAAACAAGTCAGAAACATTGAAAATAGGAGAGATTGCTAATCCTAGTGGTAATTCAATTTCATATGCATTTGGTCCAAATTTATGCACTATCTTGCAAGGATCGATCTTCTTCATTATTAACTTAGTAGGTTGGCACTTTGGAATTATTTATTTCCTCAGATAAGTCATTACAAGATCACCCACTTTATAGTACACATCTCTCTTCTTCTCATTAACTTTGGCTTTATACTTCTTGATACTTTTTTGCAAGGTTTCTTTGACCCTGTCATAAATATCCTTCATTGCAACTACAGAGTCTTCCCCTTGAGCACTCCTTTTCTCCATGTCATTCAAATCCATCAACTCCAAAATCCCTCTAGGATGAACTCCATGCATTATCTCAGGGGGCCTTTACCTGTACTCCTATAAATGGAGTCATTATAGGCATATTCCACTTGACTGACTACTATGTCCCATTACTGTCCATGTTTCTTTTTTAGGCACCTTATTAGGTTTCCTAAAGATCTATTCACCACCGTAGTCTATCCATCTATCTGAGGGTGGTATGTTGAAGTAAATGATAGTTGTGTGCCCAATTTTGTCCATAGGGTACACCAAAAGTGGCCCACAAATTGAGAATCTTTGTCAGAAACAATGTTGAGTGGAAACCCATGAATCCTAACAATCTACTTGAAGAATAAACCAACTATGTGGGAATTATCATTGGTACATTTTCAGGGCATAAAATTTTTCATCTTACTTAATCTATCTACCGCCACAAAGATACTATCAAACCCTCTATGAGTTCTAGGTAGACTTAATCTACGAAGTCCATGCTAATGCTCTCCCATAGTATATTAGGAATTGGGAGTGGTTGATAGAGACCTGCATTAGAAGATGTTCCCTTGCCTCTTTGAAAAATGCCACAACTCTCAAGAAACTTCCTACCACCTGTCTACAATTTGATCCAAAAAAAAACCTGTTTACCTGCTCCAATGTTTTGTCAATCCCAAAAATGGCCTCCCAAACTACCATTGTGCTCTTCCCTTATTATATTCTCCCTCATGGAGCATTTAGGGACACAAAGATGGATTACTTTGAATAATATCCCATTCTACAACAAAAATTTAGAGTAATCAGTATGAGATGAATTTGAAAATTGTTCACAAACCTTATAGATTTAACTAAAATCTACATCATCCTTGTATAGATCTTTCAAGGATTCAACCCGCATACTCTACAACTCTGTTTATTGCACTACAAGGACCCTTCTACTAAGGGAATACACTGCCTTATTAGCCTAGACCTTTTTTTGTTTGATTGTGAAGGAGTAGGCTTGTAGTTTCTCCAACCATTTCATATGTTTGCAACTCAACTTCTCTTGGTTATTTAGGAAACTTAGGGCATGGTTATCTGTATAAATAATGAACTCTTTTGACATAGGTAATGCCTCCATTTATTTAATGCATCCACCATGGTATATAGCTCTAGATCATATGTAGAATACCACCTTTTAGCATCATTTAGTTGTTTCTGAGAAAAATGCTACTAGTCTGCCCTCTTAGCTTAAGAAAGCCCCAATTCCTTGGTTACTTGCATCACATTCCACAAAATAAAACTTGTTGAAATCAAGAAGAACAAGAATAGTGAATCTCAATAAAAAGTATAAATGAAAAGTTGTTCAACATTTAGAGACCTTATTAATCTTACCAAATAGAGCATCCATCCAGTTACTGTTAATATGGCAACCGTGTAAGTCATAATAAAAAACATTTTCCTTATTTCTTTGGCAGCAAAACAATCAAAGAATAATTGTTTAATGATTTATGGAAGCCTACATGTGCTGCAAATTTCATCATCTTTATTCAAAAACTTATAAGGAAGTCTTTGAAGTAGTAAAAGCCATCTGAAAGTAGTCTTGTTTGGCTCAATGTTGTTATTCCATATGTTACAAGGAGTGCTCTACTAAAATTTGTTAGAAATATCCACATTCTGACAATTATTAAGATGAGTAAATAAAGATTCATTTAAGTTCAAGAAGCTATAAATACTTTTTGGAGTGATATTAATCATCTTAGTGCCATCTGGCTAGCGTATCTTACTGTTCCAATAATTCTTAGGATGGGAGACCTTGGGGAAAACAAAGGAAGAAGAATCATCTCTAAGAATGGAGAAGGTCCACCAATGTGTAATAGGGATATTGTATGCTTAACTTGGGACTGCCCATGGTTTAAGATTACCATTAATAATGATGTCTCTAAAGCATCTGATGCCTCTTTTATTCTAGTTTTCGGCTGAGAAACAATAAAGTTGGGCAAGTGACCTCTTCTTACAGTAAAGATTCTACCATAAAGAGGAGTCTGGGGCAAGTCTAGATCTCGAGTTATTCTTATAAAGAAGGGTTCTTACACCCTCCCATGCCTTCCATGTGATTTTAAAGACATTAGAGCCCTCAAGGTAGATGGGAAATGATCCCACCAAGATATCTCTAAAACGGGAAACAATTTCACTAGGGTATCTTTAAAATGGAAAATGATCGGACCACCAAGATATCTCCCAATAAGATATATTATATATTATTATCTAGCATACAATATAAATATAAATATAAAATTGATATATTATACTAAATATTAAATATAGTCTATATACTATATTTAATTTATATTACAATAAGAAGTTATAAGTGTTAAAATTCTAATATAATATGAGAATAAAAAATTATTTTTAAAATTCTTTTATCTATATATATATATATATATATATATATATATAAAATCAATATATTATTTAAAAAAATATTTATTATTTTTATATATTTTTGTTATATATTTGAGTAACACGTGGGAGGGGAAAAAATAGATACAAATTGTATTCAAATTGATTACTTTCAGTGTCGTCGAACGTGTGAAGACTTGCGCAAATTAGACAAAAGCCCGTGGCAAAAGTCTTCATACATTAACTACTACCTGTTGATCTTGTCCATGACTTTACCATACCTCTCACTCTCTCTCTCGCAAATATTGCCGACTTTTGCAAATATGACTTGACTTGTTTGCCGTGCAACGTTTCTCTCAACTCTTTCACACGCAACACAGTCAACGAAATTTCCATGCGCTTTGAACAACTCCATATTTTTAACCGTCATCTTAGTCTTGTGATTGGCGGTCATTTTCAAATTTGAAACCTAACCTTTTTAGTATGAATTTCCACCTTTCACGGCTGGTAAATTGTGGACTTTCTAAATTTAATGGTCTCCGCCTGAGCGTTTCTCTTGTACTTCAACGCTAGAGGTTGGTTCGTTCCATTTCTCTTGTACTTCAACGCCTGCGCTTGGTTCATTCCATACGTAATACTTCAGCGATGGGGGAAATCTGGGAAAAGATCTGCTTAAGCCGGTTTTTGGTTTTCATCGTGTTTATTCAACTGAAAAGTTATGGTGCTCGAGTCGAGGGTGGAGAAGCTCTTTCCTTGAGTGCCTCGATTACAGGAAATCAGACAATAATTTCAAAGAACGGCACATTTGAATTGGGCTTCTTCAGCCCAAATGGTACCAGTAATTGGTATATCGGCATCTGGTATGCAAATTTAACTGAGAAGACGTTCGTTTGGGTGGCTAACAGAGAGACTCCGGCCAGAAACAAATCTGGCGTTTTGAAGCTGTCAAAAGAAGGTGATCTGGGACTGTTTGACGCAACGGGTGCATCTCTTTGGTCGGTCAATGTGACCAAGAAGCCTTCCCAGGCTGTGATATTAGATTCTGGCAATTTTGTAATGCTCGGTGAAGACAACAAATCTGAAATTGTTTGGCAGAGTTTCGACAATCCGGTGGACACCTGGTTGCCAGGGATGAGGTTTGGTGGGCAGCAAAAGATAGTATGTTGGAAAAACTCCCTCGATCCTGCCCCCGGGCTTTTCTCCTTTCAAGCGGATCCCTCTGGGGCTAAACAATTCGTGCTAACATGGAACAATTTTGTACAGTACTGGACAAGCGGAACTTGGGATGGCAATGCTTTCAGTCAAGTTCCACAATTGACGAACAAGGGGTACATCTACAATATCAGCGTTGGAGATAGTAAGTCTCGTTTGTATGAAACTTATACATTCATGAATGGCCTCTCACGTTTCGTCCTAATTATGTCTGGAGAACTTCAGCAATTTTCGATGCTTGCTGAGGAGAGTACATGGAACACGTTCTGGTCTGAACCAAGAGATCAATGTTCCGTTTATGGTTTGTGTGGCCCGTACGGAAGCTGCAACTCCAACAATCTCCAGTTCTGCAGTTGTGTGGACGGTTTCACCCCGAAAGACAATCGCTCCTGGGTTTCGCGAGAGTCGTGGTCAAGTGGTTGTGTTCGGCAAAACCCCTTAAACTGCAACCCCAAAAATGGCAGCACGGATGGATTCCTGGAGCCGAGCGTCACGTTGCCTGATTCTAGTTCCGCATCGTCATACCCGGCAACCACAAAGAAAGATTGCCAGAAAGCCTGCCTCCTCAATTGCTCCTGCACAGGATTTACTTTCCCATCCCCTTCAGGGCCGTGCCAAATCTGGTCAGGGGACTTGTTAAACATGCGTAAAAGTGAACCCAAAAGCAATTCAAAAGTTTTTATTCGAGTCTCCGCCTCTGCACTTCCAAAGTTTGACCCAACATACTCATCCAAACGCGTAATCACTAGAATTGTGCTAGGTGTTTTTGGTCCTCTCATCGTTGGTTTGGGTATCTTTTTAATGTGGAGGCGGTATCGGCAGAGGCAGTGGGTGCGATCGATGGAGAGGGTTGGAGATTCCTCAAATTCTTTCCTAAGAACGTTTAGCTACATGGAGTTGAAGATGCAACTAGGAATTTCAAGTCCAAGCTGGGGAGCGGAGGATTCGGCACCGTGTACAAAGGACACCTAATAGATGGTACACTTGTGGCCGTAAAGAAGATGGAGGGTTCAAAACAGAATGAGAAACAATTCCGAGCAGAAATAAGTTCTCTTGGAAACATACAACATGCAAATTTGGTCAGGCTTCGGGGGTTTTGTGCAGAAGGATCGTGAAGGTTTCTGATTTATGATTTCATGCCTAACGGCTCTCTCAATTCCTTACTCTTCTCAAGTAATTCCAAAGGTAATAAGAAGGTACTAGACTGGACGAAGCGATTTGAGATCGCGTTAGGCACTGCAAGAGGAATACTTTATCTCCACGAGGAATGCAGATATCACATCATCCACTGCGATGTTAAGCCAGAAAATATTCTTCTTGACAGTAATTTTTCACCTAAGTTAGCAGATTTCGGATTGGCAAAGCTTGTGGGTAGAGATTTCAGCCCCGTCCTGACTACAACAAGAGGAACGAGAGGATACTTGGCTCCAGAGTGGATCTCCGGTCTGCCCATCACTCCCAAGGTTGATGTATACAGTTTTGGTATGACTCTTTTGGAAATCATTTCTGGTCGAAGGAATCTTGATTTAAACGTGCAAGATTCTAGTCAGTATTACTTTCCATCGTGGGCTGCAACTCAAATTTACAACGGCAACACAATCAATATTGTAGAGGAGAGCATTGCAGAGGAGAGAGATATTGAAGAGGTAAGAAGAGCAAGTATTGTAGGGTTGTTATGCACTGAAAATGATGAGGAAGTGAGGCCAAGCATGCGGCAAGTGGTGCTAATGCTGGAAGGGAAGATGCAACTTCAAATCCCGCAGATTCAGTGTTGTGCTCATGTAAACAAGCAAGTAAATCAAAGCGACACTGACAGCAGCAGTGACATGTGATGTTATTAGTGAGAATGGTGTTATTTTCGAATAAAAGAGGAGGTAGGATATTTAAGCTTAAAGGTTTGTTAACATGTAAATGTAAATATAATTATAATTCATATGCATGTTCTGGTAGTAAGCCACATTATTGAAAATGCAACACTCTTAAGTAAATTATCTTATTGTAATCAAGACTTTAAAGTTAATGAGAAATCCTCTCTCAAATTTCTTGTATTTAGATATAAGTCTTAGATTGCCAATTCATTTTTGTGAATTTCTAAAATCTAACTTCTAAGGAATTGCAAATGCTACAATCTTGATAGACTCTATTTTACCCCACTATACAAGACCCTACCAAAGATTTCAAATAATTTTCAAAAGGTTCTGTTGATCTCACCTTATTTTGTGTAGAAATTTTCATATATATATTATCCTAAAACTTATTTATAGTGCTAATATTTCAACCACAAGATAGAAGATCGCCTCCAATGATTTGGTCTAACATTGAGCCAACTTTGTATATTTTACAATTAACCAATAAGGATGAGGATTAGATGATCATCAACAATGAAGTATTCTTTAAGAAGAGATGATTTGCATACAATTTCAAGTCACACGATTTTAGGAATTTTTTTTTTATCTTGAACAAGAGATGCATTTTGTTGATGGGCCAAACTTGTAATGGCAATGAAAATGTTAAAAAAGAAAGACAATGAAACTTCATGCAAAGAGGGCTTTTCCATAAAACCTTAAATATATAGTAATAGAGGTTCTAACATTTAATTGTAGAAGTTACTATTATTTTTGGATTACTTTCAATTTCTTCTAGTGAAAAATACATATTTCAAAGAGAGACGTTTTAAATTGTTACTTATAAAATGAGTGGCTGTCATTTTGTTACATATTATTTGGAAAAGTATTAGTTTTTTTATCAATAAAAATTGTACACAGGTAAATGACAGATTATACTTTTTACAAATAATCATAATATTTTAATGCAAAATTCTAATAAAAAATCAACAATTTTTTTTCTCTAAAGTATATTTTGGTAACAAATGCTTGAAATTATATGTCATATGAAGTCTACAAAATGCTCTCAAACTTTCATCTTTTAAAAATCTATTATAGATTAAAAAATGTATAACTTTCAATGATAATTTAAATAATGTATTTTTAAATTCACAAGAACATTGGAATACACTAATTTTATATTTTTCAGTTTAGATAATAATAAGCTACATAAATATGAGGATGAACTTAGACAGACTTCCATTGACTGCACTATGTCTATAAGTTGCACGACAAATAAGTAGGTATATCAGTGGAGACAAAATGTGCATAGGATCATAAAGCCTTTTCCCTTGGCTTTTAAACTTACAAGTTAAAGTCATTTTTCATTTGATGCGTATTATTCTTCACATTGCAATCTTTTAGAAGGCATTTTATTTAAAATCTCTTAAATTGCTTTGCAATTTCATCTTCCCAGACGTAACACAAAATCATTATATTTTTACTAACTTATCTATAATATTTACTTTCTTTAATGAGACAAGGAAATCTAATTGGTATCATTGTTGTCTACAAATATAATATTATATCTTTTTCTGTGTGGAATATTTTATCCACTAAAGGTTTAGTCGGGAAGGGGTGATTAGTTCATACCGCGTGAAGACCATGCGATCGACAGTCGACTTGGAGGAGACCCGAGAATGAGAATTTTATTATGTAGAATCAACCAATCTGCAACCACAAAACACCAATCAGCAACCACAAAATACCATAACAAGAATCCACAACAACCACAACTTCTGCCTAGTGTAGATTTATATACTACACAATCAAAATATTCTGAGCTCTGATACCAATCTGATGCAGAGGGCATCGATTGTATTCTTTTAATCTGCATCTCATAACTTTTGTTCCCCTTAGACAATGATTAGAGGCTCAAACTCTTTCCTTATTTCAATAAGAACAATCTCAACTCAATATAATAATATCAACTTTATGATAATCTCTAAGATTACAACCAACTCATCCATGGATGTTTTACCTTCATTGTTTGTCATACCCTGTGAGTCTTCCACGACTGAGGTTGAACTCCATTTTCATGCGACTAGTCTCAACATGAACATGCACGCATATGAAAGTTGTTTGCCACCTTTTTCTATTTCAAAAAGCTGAGTCCCAAATATAATGGTCTCTAAGTGTCGTGTTGGAAATGATTCATGACAGTTGCAAAACCGTCTATGACCCTTCGTATTCCATTCGTTCTTTTCATTACAAATGTCATATAAACCATTTTCAAATACATTGAATACATTACAATACAATTTAATAAATGATTCCATGAAATTCTCAATGACTTTGATATATCAATATCTTGATAATGATCAAATGTCGAGGTGCTACTGCACCACACTTGCTTTTTAATTGTCTAGTTCACTACTAGCCCTATGACAAAGATTTTTCCCACACAACTTTCAAAACTTCTGAAAAAGTTATTAAAAAAGATACAGTTTTGAGTACCCATTTTCCCTTATACAACATACCAAAAATTTGGTTCTTGGGCTCGCCTTCAAGGGTGCAAATGATTAGCTAATAAGACATACCTAATTCAGGAATTACACCACTTTTAGAAGGAAAACCCTCTAATTTGGATTTATCTCCACATGCCCATGCTTGGAACAGTTTTGTATACCCTCAAACACACCAAATCCACCCTTTTTTTTAGGTCTAGTCCATCCATTCACTCTTCTACATTCAGATTTTCAATCAACTGTGACCAGTCACATAGGGATGCCTAGTCTTTCAATGGTCATATTTATTAATAACCTTCACTTCCTGGTCTAAGACCTCATTCATTCTAAATTAAATTGATGGTCTTAACTGTCCACTAGTGGTCATAATTTTCCAAAGAAGGAAATTTAAGATATTAGCATTTTAAATCGAAACCGTAGATAGGTCAGGGTTTTGACCCTTTCAACACAAAATTTGGAATAACTCCTACAAAAATCAATGAATATTATTAAAAAAAACTCCAATAGAAATATAACTCCTTTAATTACACAACCATGTCCATTAGATCCTCAGATGAATCCTGACAAGGTTGTGTCTAACAAAAGAATAGAGAAATTGATAGGAAAATGAAATTGTTTATTGTTTCTCAAATGTCAAAACTTCAACAACCTCTTGGTCTCAATCAATAGAGACTCAAATAGACTCTAATAAACTATCTTAACCATCACCAACCGAATTTCAAACCAAAAGAGGCTGTTGGTGGTTATGTGTTAAAGTTGCATAAATGTTGTCAATGTTGTCAGGCAACATTGACAACTTTTTGCATTTGCTTGACACCTTTATGTCCATGACTCTCTATCAACCTAGTGACTTTGGAATTTGGTCAATAATGAACCTAAACATCATTGCAGACCAAATCAACCTATTTCTAGATTCCTAATGACTCTTTGACCAAATTTGACCAAGTTGGCTTATACATGCCTAACAAGGTCAATGGCCTAAGACAAGTGGGTCCAAAACCATACAAAATGACATGGTTTGGTCTATAGGACCTTATTAAAAATAAATAAACTCATGAAACACCATGACCCTTCATGATCCTTTCAGATGTCCTTGAGGTGCTCCTGCACCATACTCCCAAGGTTGGAAAGAACTCAAGTCTATTGAGGAACGAGGTTGTCTAGAGTAGTCTCATGTTTTAGGATATCATCCCTAGTCATCCAAGTGACATCTGCATCTGGTAGGCCACTCCATTTTACTTGGTATTCCTTATAGATCTTTTTCCTTGTCCTCTTGAACAATTTGGTATCCAAGATGCTTTCCAACTGTAATAGTTTTCTTGGTAGGAGATATTTAACCCATTCCACATCATCATCTGCACCAGAACCTGCATCACCACTACCTATACAAGGAAACAAGTCAAAAACATTGAAAATAGGAGATATTGCTAATCCTAGTGGTAATTCAATTTCATATGCATTTGGTCCAAATTTATGTACTATCTTGCAAGGATCGATCTTCTTCATTATTAACTTAGTATTTTGGCACTTTGGAAGTATTTATTTCTTTAGATAAGCCATTACAAGATCACCCACTTTATACTACACATCTCTCTTCTTCTCATTAAATTTGGCTTTATACTTCTTGACACTTTTTTGTTAGGTTTCCTTGAACCTGTCTTGAATATCCTTCATTGCAACTGCAAATACTTCCCCTTGAGCACTCCTTTTCTCCATGTCATTCAAATCCATCAACTCCAAAATCCCTCTAGGATGAACTCCATGCATTATCTCAAAGGGGATTTTAACTGTACTCCTATTAGTGGAGTCATTATAGGCATATTCCACTTGACTGACTACTATGTCCCATGACTGTCCATGTTTCTTTGTTAGGAACCTTAATAGGTTTCCTAAAGATCTATTCACCACCTTAGTCTGGCCATTTTTTTTGAGGGTGGTATGTTGAAGTAAATGATAGTTGTATGCCCAATTTCATCCACAGGGTACACCAAAAGTGGCCCACAAATTGAGAATCTCTGCCAGAAACAATGTTGAGTGGAACCCAATGAATCCTAAAAATGTACTTGAAGAATAAACCAACTATGTGGGAAGAATCATTGGTACATTTCTAGGGTATAAAATGTGTCATCTTACTTAATCTATTTACCGCCACAAAGATACTAGCAAACCCTCTATGAGTTCTAGGTAGGCTTAATCTACAAAGTCCATGCTTATGCTCTCCCACTGTCTATTAGTAATTTGGAGTGGTTGATAGAGACCTGCATTAGAAGATGTTCCCTTGGCTCTTTGACAAATGCCACAACTCTCAACAAACTTCCTACCATCTGTCTACAATTTGGTCTAATAAAAAAACGTGTTTACTTGCTCCAATGTTTTGTAAATTCCAAAATGGCCTCCCAAACTACCATTGTGCTCTTCCCTTATTATATTATCCCTCATGGAGAATTTAGGGAAAAAAATATGGATTAATTTTAATAATATCCCATTGTACAAAAAAAATTTAGAGTAATCAGTATGAGATGAATTTGAAAATTGTTCACAAACCTTATAGATTTAACTGAAATCTGCATCATCCTTATATAGATCTTTCAAGGATTTAACCCCCATACTCTACAACTCTGTTTATTGCACTACAAGGACCCTTCTAATAAGGGAATACACCACCTTATTAGGCTATCCCTTTTATGTTTGATTGTGAAGGAGTAGGCTTGTAGTTGCTCCAACCATTTCATATGTTTGCAACTCAACTTCTCTTGGTTATTTAGGAAACTTAGGCTATAGTTATCTGTATAAATAATGAACTCTTTTGACATAGGTAATGCCTCCACTTATTTAATGCATCCACCATGGCATATAGCTCTAGACCATATGTAGAATACCTCCTTTTAGCCTCATTTGGTTTTTTTGAGAAAAATGATACTAGTCTGCCCTCTTGGCTTAAGAAAGCCCCAATTCCTTTGTTACTTGCATCACATTCCACAAAAAAAAAACTTGTTGAAATCAAGGAGAAAAATTATAGGAAATTGGGCTACTCTACTTTACAAATATTCAAAACCCCTATTTGCATCTTATGTCCACACAAACTTGCATTTATTACCTCCTTTTATGGTATCACAAATCAGTACACAAATCTGAAAGAAATTCTTGATAAATTTTCTATAGAATGTTGCCAAACCATGGAAACTTTTGACATCACCTATTGTTTTTTTAGGAGTCCAATTCAATATTGCTTCTACCTTAGAGGGATTTATTTTGAGACTCCTATTGGAGATCACAAGACCCAAATATACAAGTTCTTCTTTCATGAAGACACACGTTTAAAGGTTGATCATCAACTTCTCCTAATGAAGCCTTCTCAAGACCTGGTCCAAATGATTTATGTGTTCCTCCTTTATCCTTATAAACACCAATATATCATCAAGATAAAAAAACAAAAAATTTCCAATAAAATCATGCAATACCTTCTTCGCCAAACACATAAAGGGTATAGGTGCATTGTTTAACCCAAAGGGCATAACCATCCATTCAAAAATACCCTCATTGGTATTAAATATCATTTTCCATTCATCTCCCTACCTAATCCTAGGGTGGCTGCAAGAATTTGAGTCCCACTTTTGGACAAAAAGTGTAAGTGTTTTCCCTGTTTTTCAAAATTGCTATCAATTGATGTCAAAATTTGAGGCACTTAGAGATTAAATCTCAAAGAAATCCACTAATAGAAAATGTAGTACTCAGAGTCTAGTTTTCAAATATGTAATTTATTTGAACACCCAAATGGTATAATGTATAGGATAGTAGGAATGTTTAAAAACCCCTTTTTGAAAATGCATGTTTCAAGACCATAGCCCACATGTGTACGACCACCCTATTTTGAAGTGAATAAATGAATTTTTATAAATCCTTCTAGGGGAAGGTACCTAACACATCAAATCTTGGTCAGAATGTTTTTCCTTATTTTTTAATTAAATAGTTTTTTAATTAATTTTTAATTAACTATAAAGTACATTTTGAAAACCTCTAGTGTACGACCACCATAATTTGATGAAAATTTCACTCTTTTTTTTATTTTGAATAAAATTATATCTAGATTGGGCTCATATAAATTAGTTTTTCAAAAACCTAAAATCCAAAAAGTTATTAAAATTTTAGTAAATCTTACTATTTCAACTTTAGGTAGCACATTGGCATAATAATTATTGTAAAAATACTAAAATTTGTCATATCACTATAAAATTTATAGTTTTATAATCTGTACAATATGAACTAAAATGGGTTTTTTTTTCATCTAAAAATGCATTTGGGAAGACCTCCAAAAAATCATCACAAAGCATAAATTTTATTTTTAAATGTCTTCGCCATATTTTGGCAAGGCTAAGCACAGGCTTGGTGGGACCAAGCCTATCCTGAACCAAAATCTAGGGTGGAGGTACAGTCCCCCCTCGTATTTTTTAGAAATGGGCACCCATTTCTTTTTGGACTGTTGAAACAGAAATAGGCACCTGTTTCAAAAATGAGTGCCCGTTTCATTTAAATAACGGGTGCCCATTTATGAAAGATTTGGTGGAGACAAAAAACTATTTTTTGGGCCTAATCTCAATGATTGATGATTATTCAATCATTTGTATGAATTATCTATATTGCAGAAAGAATATTGTGAACCAACATTCTCTTTTCTTGTCTTGTTTTGGATCTGACAAGAAGGGATTAATTTGAATTTAGATTTTGGTGGAAACATGGGATCAAAGAAATGCAGAAAGAGGCAAAGAAAGCTTCTGACGACATATGAGGTTGCATCAAATAGAGAGAAAGAGGCAAAATGACAACAAGAAAGAAGAGAAAGAATTTGAAACTTGGATAATTTTGGAGCATCGAGTTCATCAATCGGTTCAGAAGATGAGAACAATCAGGACACCATGATTGATGCAAAGGTTGAAGAAGAAAACACAATAGCAAAAAATTTAGGTGCATTTTCTAATCAAGTGTTGGATACAAGTATGTCTTCACGGCCAAATGAAACTTATTATGATAAAGAACTTGATCTTTTTGTATTAGTAGGTTACTCTTTAAATCATTTAGATTTTATTCCTGAAAATAGAGTAACAAATTATATTGCACATAAAACACCACAAATTATTAATGTTAATCATAATGATAAAGAAACTGAAAATCAAACTCCAGTTGAAAGTGAAATTCAAACCCTAATTGAAATTGAAAATCAAACGACAATTGAGATCAACAATGTAGATGTAGACATAGAAACACCAATTGAGAAAGAAACTCCTTTGAATGATAATGAAATGATTAAACAATTTCAAATTAAAAGTGATGTGCTAGACAATCTGCGCAGTTTGGTTTCATGGAGACAGATTAGGACATACGTGAGTAAATTGTTTAGACAATTTTTTTTATAATAAGAAATTCGGTTTTCAATGTCAATTAATGTTACAACTAATTAAAATGAGTAAAATGCGAAAAGTGATGAAGAGGTTAGAAATTTATGTGAAATCCAAAAATAAGGATGAGTCTCTAAAACAAGTTGTAACAACAATTTCTAGTTCCTTTGACACAATCAGAAAGAAAAGTCATTCTAAAGATAGGAATGTGGCACGATGAGCAATAAAAACAACTCTAGTAATCAAAACTACTTCTGATAAAAGAATTATGACAAACATAAGTGGATATCTTAATATTCATTGTAAAACTTTAGTGAGAGATGTAAAGAGAAGAGTTAACTTTCAAAGTGATCCAACAAACCATTTGTGGAGCTTTAGTGGAAGACTCCTGAGGTCTGACATGAAACTTACTGGTGAAGTCAAAACTTTAATTGAAATTTTTTGGAATGATAATACAAGAGTGTCACCTAATGCTAGAGATGTTCTTAAATTAAGATTCGGCTCAAAAATTCATGATCCACATCCAAAACATCTTTTGGATATGACTCAAATTGAATTGTATAAAACATTTGTGGATGTTAAGGTGTTAATTATTTCTATTAGTCAAAGATCTTTTGAAAAATGTAAACCATGGTATGTAAGGATTAACAAGGAAATAGTAACGTGTTGTTGCAAAATTCACGTTCAATTTTGTTATCATTGTGATGTATTTTGATCTATACATTCTACCATGCATAGTAATGAAATGTTGCAAGAATGTGGTATAAATATACCACCTCAAACTATAAAATAATTTATATCAGGTTTGTTTTTTAACCCACCTAATGTGCATTTTTTTTCTTTTTAATGCATGTGTTGCTGGTGTATGTGGCAATCTTACATTTTTAGATGAATGTTTGCATGAAAATCTTTCAATTGATTTTGGTCATCAATTAGTTGATGTAAACAAATTTAAAACTATTGAGTATCCATTGAAGGATGGAAAGGTTGGAAAATGACGTGAGCTAATTACTAAAAAAGTTAGTGTTCATGCATTTATGAATGAATTCAAGAATAAGGTTGTACCTAAATATGTGAAACACTCGCAAAATGCTAGATGGCTTGATGGACAATTTCGCATATGCAAGAATACATTTCCAATTGGTAGTATACTTTCAGTTGTTGACTTTACAGAGAACTACACACTTGCACCACAAGATGAGATCCAATCACAATATTATAATTCAGTGCAAGTAACAATGTTTGTTCATATTGTCTATAGGCGTGCACCTAACAGTACAAAAGATGATCAAAATCTTTGAGAGAGTATCATTTCTATATGAGTGATAATAAATTGCACTCATCAGAGTTTGTCCAGTATTGCTTTAAGATCTTTTATGAGAATTTAAGGGAGAGATAAATTCATATAACACAACATCTAATATGGTTAGATAATTGCATAGGGCAATTCAAGAATGCTAGAATATTTTATTGGTTGAGTAGGACACATAAGAAAAGTAATGTATAACATATTTGGATTTTTTTTTAGGCTAGAAATGGTAAAGGAGAACACGATGGTGACAGTGCATGTGTTAAGAGAGCCCTTTGTAGAGAGCAACTCAAATTTGAGGAAAATGCAAAATTTAAAGATGTACGTGCAATTGTTGAGTGGTGTAAAACAAGTTTGTCTACAGGATCAAGCCAGAACTCTACAATCAAGCATTTCTTCCAGCTAGTTGAAGAGAATAATATCCTTTCAAGATATGATTGTGATACAATCAACAAGTGTGATAAATGACATTCATTTATGAGTTCTAGTTCTAACACTTGGACTATATGGACTAGGGAGCTTGCATGTTTTTGTCAATTTTGTGTTGCAGGTGAATGGGAAGAATGTGATAATATGGAATGGGTTGAAGAATGGAAACATAAATCCTTAACACCTAGTGAGCCACAAGATCAAGATTATATAAGAAATGAAGACCTAAATCATGCATTTACTTTAGAAGATTATGATCGTGTTTCAGACCTCAGAGAACCTGGCAATTTCATTCAATTTCTTGTAAAACTTTAAACTATATTATTAATGTATATCATCTGATTTATTATTGTATTAGAATTATATGTCTAAGAAATTTTATTTCTACATGTACTTAATTTTGTTTTGTAGGAAATGTATATGTTAGATTGTTGCACCCAAGGATAATAAAGAGAAGACCGATTATTGGCTAGCTCTATGTGTACAACCTAAGAAAAAGTTGATATGTCATGAAGTAGATGATGATGGTTTTGAGTATCCAATTGGGTCTGTTGTGGTTGTTGGTACATGGCTACGGAAATACCTAACAATAAGGAATGGTTTGCCATCTTTTGAAGACTACCAATCAGAAAAGAAGATTATACATTATTTTCATTTGGTAGTGGAAACAAATATCTAATTGGAAAGAAACAAAGGGAGACTTGCTAATAAAATATTATGGACACTTTCAATGGAAGATCATGAGGCAATCATAGATGTATTGCATAAAAGAGAGGATGTTGATGAGATATTAGGTTGAATCAAATTTATACATGTAATTTTTTGTTAATTATTATATGTAGACGTGACTTCTTTCAAGTATCATACATGTAGAGATAATTAATTTGGTTTTCAGGTGTCAAGTATAACTGGATGTAACATATCAGAAAAATTGTGCAATTTACAACTTTTGGCTAATTAAAGTTGTAATACTAGGTAAGTGCAATTCATTTATCTAACTTTTGGACCCTATAAATGAATTTTATATTTAAATACATATTTTCTAACATTTCAACATTTATTTTTATGATGCATGACCTCTAGAAGAACATGTAGACATGAACTATTTATGAAGTTTAATGTACACTTATATTCGTCCAATTTTGGTTTTATAAAATACATGAACTATTTATGAAGTTCAATGTACACTTGTAAATTCGTCCAATTTTGGTTTTATAAAATACATGAACTATTTATGAAGCTCAATGTACACTTGTATTCATCCAATTTTGGTTTTATAAAATACATGAGCTCACTTTTCTTCATGTCCAATTTTGTCAATTACAATTTATATTTTAATTTAATTACAATTGAATTTAGTTATTCAAGTATGTATCCATATTTCATACTTCAAATTAATTTATGTCATTGTTTTAAAAGATAGATGGTATTTTTATAGTTGTAAGATAAGAAAATGGAAAGTTGTAATCTAAATGTTAAGGATGTATATTGAATGTAATGTAGGAATAGTGGAGAAGGTAAGATTGTCCTCTTAATCTCAAATTTCATAAAGGGAAGATCCAAATTGATTAACCCCGAAGAAAGGATCAATGCATAAATGAATCAACCTATTAAGGATAGGGATAAAGAGAAAAACCCTAACTTCCATTTTATAGAAGAGAGTGTGTGATAGATGTAGGAAGATTAAAACTTTGATTGAAATGAATTGAAGACAAGTACTAACCTCAAAATTCTACAGATCTCAAGAATGTTGTTTTCAGGTGTCAGCACTAAGTTTCTCAAAATTTTGCAATTGGATCTGGAACAGTAATACAGAGACGAAGAAAACCCAGAAATATTTTCCAAATCTCACTCAGGTCTGATTTTGACCAAAAAATGAATGTCACCTTTTACCCAAAATTTATGATTCTGACACAGAATAGAATGTCGATTCTAACCCAGAAATGAATGTCACCTTTGACCCACAATTTATGATTTTGACCCATAATTTCTGATTCTGACCTGCACAATCTAAGAAAAAATATGTTTCTAGATCCTGATAGTTTTTCGAAAAGGGTATCCGAATCTGCACTCCAATTCATTGTTCTGAACCTGTTCCTGCAAGAAAAATGGTTTTTTTTTTTTGGGGGAGAGGTTTGCCTTAATCAAACCCTAATTTAGGAATTAACCTTGAAATCAATAATTGAAATAGAGAATTCTAGCAAGTAGTAGAAGTAGATCTAATAATGTAGCTATGACAATAGATATGCAATTATACTTCGAATCTAAACAACTATGTAAATATGAAAGCTTGGACTCAATATTATAAACCATAAAGCTCCATGATTGTATACTTGGAATCGACCTTGAAGGGAGAATGAATGAATCTTGAGGATGCACAAAGGATCTTGAAGGAATATCACACCACCATGATGGATAGATCTAGGTTTGAATGATGAATCTTAAATGCTTGAACCAAATCCCTTCAAAGGCTTGAATTCTTGAATCCTTGATCTTCAATGGAGAACTTGAATTCTTGAGAGGAATATTTGAAAACCGTGATTGAACTTTGAAAGATTGAGAACATGTAGAATTCTTTCTTAGGTTATGGTTGTTCACTTGTGATTATGCTTCTTAGATCGATAGCTTTCGTACTTAGAGAAAATGAGAGGAGAAGGCTTCCTTATATACCAATCTAGGGCATAATCTTCTAGAGAAGCTTACATAGGAGAATTAAATTCCCATTAGACCTATATCCGTAGAAGTGGACCTATTTAAAATATAATTTAAGATTCGTCACTTCGGAACCCAAAATAGCTAACCCAGAAGTAGGAAATGAACTATTAATAACCTCCGACAGCGGAAAAAATTTAAAATTGAAAATGGGGACCTGGGTCAAAATCAAGGTCGACCTTGACTTAGGTCAAGGTCGAGGTAAAATTTGACCTAGTTCAAGGTTGAGGTCAAATTTTACCTAGGTCAAGGTTGAGGTCGACCTTGACCCAGGGAATCAGAACCCTTGGAAAATGTGCCAAGTGTAATGTCCCCGCCAGGGAACCCATAAGGAATCAGGTCTTATGACCAAAATTGCAACTAATTTTTTTTTAATTTTTACATTACATCATTACTACTCCACATTTACATTCCTTAAGGTTCCCTTAATGAATTTCATTTACTAACATATTTACATTACTTATCCAAATTGAGTTTCATTTCCTTTCTTTGCTTTCACATTTAGAACTTAAGAGATAGGGTAAGAAAATAACATTTCATTTACAATTATATTTCTTACTTTATATACTAATTCCATTTCTCCTTCCTACACATTGAATAACTATTCATTACAAATCACATTTCAACTTAGCATAATAAAAAAATTTCTTTCATTGCAATAAAGAAGAGATAGAAAAGATCATTCAACATTACATTGTATATTTCCAACTTTGTTCTTTCAAATAATAACCCTTGAAATCAAGCCTAGATCTATCCCTCCCAAATACATTGCTCTTCTTTTTCAATTACATCTTTCTGATAATAGATCCCATAATAAAAAGTACATAACTGGCCCAAAGGCACTACAACATATATTTTCATATTTCCTTTCAAAATTACATATTACAAAATACAAATATCTGCATCAATACATAAATTTGAACGCATCCAAGTCACAAACCACGAACAGGACCTCGAAAGATTTTGCCACTCAACCATGTGGAACTGGTGAGGTTCCACCCCCCGTGCTAGGAGATAGAACCAAGATAATCACAAGGCCCTAAGCAGTCTAAGGCTCAAAAGATAAAGAAACCCAAGACTCAAAAGGAACATAAAATAACATCATACTATAACAT
>MU224811.1:468622-488874 GCA_018584345.1 Thuja plicata | reverse complement strand
TGTTAACTAAATAATAATCATAGTCCATCATAAAATCCAAAGTGTATAATAATCATAGTCCATCATAAAATCCAAAGTGTCAAAGCAAAAGTCATGTCATAGGAAGATGCTAGGGTGGGCATTACACCAAGTGGGATAGATAGTGTCTGGAGAGGCCCAATCAGCGTCCTAAACAAGCACAGAAGTAGGAGAGGGTGCAGAAATGAAAAGAAACTTATGATGATGGTAAAAAACACCCCCCGCAAGGATGATTAAACATTCTTAACATGGAAGTGTTTCAATTTTAAGATGATACATTAAGCCCCCACTTTAGCGTGAGTATGGAAATCAAACATACTCGTGGTAAAGGTAGAAGAAAGACTCTGGTGGATCACAACGAAGTAGAAAATCACTTAGTCAAGGACATGAGCCCCTAGACCAAGAATTCTAACTCAACATACATGCACAAATATATGAAAGCAAAGAGCAATTAATCATAGAAAGCATACATGACTATATATGCAAGACAAGAGCAACACTATAAATAACATAGCTTCATGATCTAGTCCTACTAACATGAAAGTGAAAGAGAGGAAAGAGAAAGTGATTATCTCACCTAGTAAGATGCCCACCTTACCATAAATCCCCAAGGAGGGAGAGCCCAACAGGTTCACCCATCAACTACGCTTTGTAATTGTAGTGCGTCTTCTGATGACTTTTGGAATACCCATAGATCCACATTCTTTTATCACTATGGAATATAAAATGTGTGTCTTTTTAGGATTTTGAAACTTATGTGTGTTACCTTCCAAGGATTTAGCATATTGAAAAATACGTATCTTTTTAGGATTTAGCAACTTATGTGTGTTACCTTTCGAGGATTTAGCAAAAATAAAAATGTGTGTCTCTTCAGGATTTAGCAACTTATGTGTGTTACCTTTCAAGGATTTAGCATGTTGTAAAATGTAAACTATAGTATAAGGGAGACCCTATATATTCCCCCCTCCCTATCATGACTACCTACAAGGAAGGATAAGGAAGAGAAAGAGGATACCTACTTCACAAGGTAAGGAAATATCTAGTTTAACAACAATATACATTATATCCTTAGCAAAGAGTATACTTCTAAGAGCATAGATAATCATGAAATGGATATGTCACATATGGAAAAAGGATCCTCAACAAGGAAGAGTTCTTATCAGAAAGACCCCCACCATAGAGGAGTGCTTAGGATAAAATGTCATCTTCCAAAGAAAAGCAGAGGGACCAAAGATTCGATCATCAAGCCCCCTGCGATCAAGAGGAAGAGGAATCTTGGGATGAAGGAAGCCAACTCTAACCCAAAACAAGAGAAAGAGTTTATAAAGAACATAATTTACAAAATAAAGAAGAGGTGGTGACCAAGGACAATCACCTCTCGTATAAGAGGGTATCCATAGCCAAAACATAAATATTTATAAGGAAATAATGTTTTAGAATAAAAAAATGCTACTAAGATAAGGAAAGTAGATCCTTAGATAGAGAAAGAAGGAAAACCTTGCCCCCCAGGAATGAAAGAAAGGGATATACCAATTATATCAAGAGATGATGTAGTAAAGAGATATATTTACAAAAGAAATGTCCTAGAAAAGATATCATGAGTGATTATGAGTGAAGGAAATATGTATCATAATACAAAATTATAGGGATAGAATATAGAAAGAATAACTGATTAAGCTCAAAAAAAAATACATACTAAGAGCATACCAGATCCTAGAAGATTGGAAGGAAATACCTCTTGCCCCCCAGTTGAGAGACAAGAGGAAAAAAATGATCTAATTTATAGAAGAATGAGGGAAATTCCCTATATCAAAATTATGAAGAAATTGTAACACTGCACGGGAATGAGATATAATTCCTAAAGCAACTCTTTCTCTAAAATATAGCTTGAAATGAACACAATCATTAAGTAAATGTGTATTAGTGTAGTGAAAAGAACATTTGTATTTAGAGAGATCATTTTTGGCATAGGTTTAAAGATTTCTTTCTTAGAATTCATTAACTCAACATAGACTTTCTTAGCCACATCTTGAGGAGTATTAGGGTGATCTAAGGAAGGTGTTGGAAGAAGAACATAAAGAGGAAGGCGATAGTTAAAATCAATCACCTTGATTTGAGAAGATGGGAAGCCTATACCATGCATATCTTGTTTAGGGAATAAATGAATCAGGTTTTTAATTCCATGTTCATTAACACCAAGCCCTAAACCCTTATAGCCTTGTTTATCCACCATAGTGTATCTGGTAGTGTACATATCTTGTAAAGTTTCTGTAGGAGAGGATTGATTATGGTGGTCATGAAAAAATGTTGTGTAAGGTGGAATGAGAGGTTTAGAAGAATTTTATTTGTTCTTCCCTTTAATATCATCATGGATTGGATAAGAAGGGGAAGGTAAATGAAAGAATACGTGCACATCTGCATCATGAACCCTAGTTTGAGCCTCATCATAAGTGTGGGAAGAACTAGGGATAGAAGATGGAGAAATAGGAGTAGGAATATTAGGAATTGGATTATGAAGGATAGGATGAGGATTAGGAAGATTAGGAAGTAGATTAGGAATGATAGGATTAGGATTAGGAAAATTAGTAAATCGGGTATCATCTACCCAATTCTTCACATAATCCAAAAGAGCAATAAGTCCACTACACAAATCTTTAATGAAAGTTTTAAAAGTGGGAAGACTAGTATTAGTTAATCTCATAATAGCATGAAAAAGTGAAACATGAAGAGTAACAAACATGAGGAAATGGATGATACTTTCATAAACATCATAAGTACTATAAAGAGATGCTAAAAGAAGAATAATGAGGAAAATAACCATACACCAAAGCATCTTAAAGATTCTCATAGTGAATGAAATACAAGAAATGTTTTTATATTTTTATGAGTATGTAGATTTATTTATTTTAAATGCAAGAGCATAAAATTTAATATGTATGTAAAAGATAGTCTCTAAGGAAAAGAGGCAAAGCATCTAACACCAAAAAGAAAGAGTTGTTTCACATCGTGTTCAACAAAATGTAAGATAAGAAAATGGAAGATTGTAATGTAGATGTTAAGGGTATATATTGAATGTAATGTAGGAATAGTGGAGAAGGTGAGATTGTCCTCTTAATCCCAAATTTCATAAAGGAAAGATCGAAATTGATTAACACTAAAGAAAGGATCGATGCATAAATGAATCAACCTATTAAGGATAGGGATAAAGAGAAAAACCCTAACTTCTGTTTTATAGAAGAGAGTGTGTGATAGATTTAGGAAGATTAAAACTTTAATTGAAATGAATTGAAGACAAGTACTAACCTCAAAATGCTACAAATCTAAAGAATGTTGTTTTTTGGTGTCTGCAATGAGTTTCTGGAAATTCTACAATCGGATCTAGAACAAAAATGCAGAGATGAAGAAAACCTAAAAATATTTTCCAAATCTGACTCAAGTCTGATTTTGACCCAAAAATGAATGTCACCTTTGACCCAAAATTTATAATTCCAACCCAGAATAGAATGTCGATTCTAACCCAGAAATGAATGTCACCTTTGACCCAAAATTTCTGATTCTAACCTAGAATTTCCAATTCTGACCTGCACAGTCTAACAGAAAATCAATTTTCAGATCCCAATAGTTTGTCGAAAAGGGTATCCAAATCAGCACTCCAATTCATTGTTATGAACCTATCCCTACAAGAAAAATGGTCTATTTTTTGGGAGGGAGGAGTTTGCCTTAGTCAAACCCCGATTTAGGAATTAACCTTGAAGTCAATAATTGAAATAGACAATGCTAGAAAGTAGTAGAAGTAGATCTAATAATGAAGCTATGAAAATAGATATGCAATTATACTTCGAATGTAAACAAGTATGTAAATATGAAAGCTTGGACTCAATATTATAAACCATTAACCTCCATGATTATATGCTTTGAATCCACCTTGAAGGGAGAATGAATGAATCTTGAGGATGCCCAAAGGATCTTGAAGGAAGATCACACAACCAGGGTGGATTGATCTAGGGTTTGAATGATGAATCTTGAATGCTTGAACCAAATCCCTTCAAAGGCTTGAATGCTTGAATCCTTGATATTCAATGGAGAACTTTAAATCTTGAGAGGAAGACTTGAAAACCTTGATTGAACTTTAAAATATTGAGAACATGTAGAATTCTTTCTTAGTTGATGGTTGTTCACTTGTGATTATGCTCCTTGGATCGATAGCTTTCGTACTTAGAGGAAATGAGAGGAGAAGGCTTCCTTATATACCAATCTAGGGCACAATCTTCTAGAGAATCCTACATAGGAGAATTAAATTCTCATTAGATCTATATCCCTAGAAGTGGACCTATATTAAATATAATTTAAGAGTTATCACTTTAGAACCCAAAACAGCCGACCCAGAAGCGGGAAATGAACTTTTAATGACCCCCGACAGCCGACAAACTTTCAAATTGAAAAGGGGGACCTGGGTCAAAATTGAGGTCAACCTTGACCTAGGTCAAGGTCAAGGTTGACTTTGACCTAGGTGAAGGTCGAGGTTGACCTTGACCCAGGGAGTCAAAACCCCTGGAAAATGTGCCAGGTGGGATAGATAGTGTCCAGATAGGCCCAATCAGGGTCCTAAATAGGCATAGAAGCACAAGAGGGTGTATAAATGAGACGACACTTGTGATGATGGTCAAAAACACCCCCAAGGAGGGCTAAACATTCTTAACATGGAACTGCTTCCATTTTAAGACAATACAATAGTTAATCTTGAAGTCAATACCAGTTACATTTATATATTGTTTCATGTCAATTAAAATCAATTGCTGGGTATGTGCACCAAGTTGTGGACCAAAAGAGTGGACAAATCTTTTTAAAAAAATCAAATTTCATATAACCCGATTGGGTTATTGAAAATTCAAAATTGTTCTCGGCAAGGTAACCAAGACTAGAAAATATTATTAAAAAACACAATCTGTCTCAGAATCCGATCGGGTTTCTAAATTTCAAATAACCCGATCGGGTTCTAAAAATAAAAAAGTACCTCAAAACCCGATACCCGATTGGGTTTTGAAGAACTAAAAAGTATGCTTTTATTCTCCATAACCCGATTGGGTTATGAAGAAATTAAAATAGGCTTTGCTCTGGAAGCCATAACTTCCACATACGGAGTCCGATTGACTCCGTTCAAAAAGCATAGGAAATATCTTGAGATGATATAACACATGATTAACCTATAATAATCTTTAGTCATCACCATTTTTTATTTCATCCATTTGAATAAGTAAGGTATAAAATAGGTACTCATTATTGCCCATACATGCAACATATAGGAAAATTAGTATGCTCTCTCTCTCTCTCTCAAGATTCAAATGGATGGTAGAAAAAATTTTGATGCCTAAAGATTATCATAGGTTAATAATGTGTTAGATCATCTCAAGATCTTTCCTATGCTTTTTGAATGGAGTCAATTGGACTCCGTATGTGGAAGTTATGGATTATAGAGAAAAGCCTATTTTTGTTTCTTCAAAACCCGATCGGGTTATGTAGAATAAAATGCATAAGTTTTACTTCTTCAAAACCCGATCGGGTTTTGAAGTACTTTTTTATTTTCATAACCCGCTCGAGTTATTTGAAATTTAGAAACTTGATCGGGTTATGCCTTGGGAAGAGCTTTGGAAAATGACCCAAAGGCTTGGAGGCTCATTTTCCCTCCATTTTTGTTCTTTCAGACATTTTTTCTTCTTGTAAGATGAATTTTCAACTTTATCTTCATCAGGTTTGCAATTTGTCAAGTGGGTAGCTTTATAATTTTCACCGTAATCTCATACTTCTTCTTAGCTTTCTAACCATATAAATTTTTCTATTTTTGGACAACATTAGCATAGTAAACTTTAATTTTCTTTACCAGTGTCTTGATTTTCCTCACAGACATATGTCTACCATTATTTTAATAACTTTTGATATACTTAGTCAAATTACAAATAAATTACATATTATTTTTCTACACTTGATTCTATACACTTTAAAAAAAAATTCATTTTTGATTATTTTGATGCAAGTTATGCTCAGTACAGGAACAGGTACCAAATTTTCAGGATGTGATCACTTCAAAAAATCACAGAAAAACAAATGCTCATCCGAAAATTACAACAAAATACACAACTTCTAGCTCTCACTCTTACCTATCATCCTACCAAAGGGATTTAAAAAATATTGAGCATAACTATATCTTTTGTACCACACACAAAAATAGCTATGTTATGTTTTTCCCAAAAAAATTAGGAACATGTTTTTGTGCATGCAAGGTTTGAACCTCTTAATCTTATCAGTTTTTAAAACCAATTAGTGTTTTAGAAACTAGATTCAAAGTAATACAATTTTTATTTTTTACACATCTTCTCATTTTGAGTGCATAACCCTCAAACGCCTATTCCAAGATGAGGTTTACCAGATTTCAAAAACAATGTGTCCACTTATACCCCCCTTTTTGGTCCACAACTTGGTGCACACACCCTGCTCTTGTTAATTACATGAAGAAATAAATACTATTAATGATAAAAACATGTAATTGATATTTAATTACAATTGATTACATGTAAACTCACATATATCAAGATTCAAATCACAAGTACAAATAGTATGATAACAAGTCCTGATAACATATAATAACAAGTCATGATAACACAAGTCCAAATAACATGATATAAATAATATGATAACAAGTCCTGATATAACACAAGTCAAAATAAAATGATAAAAAGTCTTGATACCATGTATAACAGGTCTGTCATCAAACAATAATACAGTCTAACTATCATAACAAGGTCTAACATGTGAAAAAAGAGTATAAAATATCTATCATATAATATAACATGGTCTAACTCTGCTCTTCTAACTGATATGCACTCCTCTTCACTCCACGTGAAGGTGACTAGGATGCACCATCATGATGCACCTCATCCTCCTATACATTTATAAAAGATCACATTAGAAGACCAACTGTGTTTAATTCAAATGACTTGCATAATTCACTTAAAAAGTAAAAGTAATATTAATGAACATAATTACAAATTTTACCCCATGTCCATGTGGTGTAATGCACTCAGTGGGAAAAGGAGGTCCACTCTCACCAACATCAAAAGTTGATGCACCCAAGTCCTATAAAAACAAAAAAATTACAAAATTTTGATAATCGAGACCTATAAAAGACAGGTACACAATAGAAAATGTAAAATTAATTTTAATCATGACCTCAAAGGAAAATGTTGATGGCTGCATTTGACTCAATCCTGTAGCCATGCCAAGATTCATCGTAGTATCCACCTGAACAACATATTTAAATCATGAATTACAAAATTGTACACATAAATAAATTTTGATTTATAATGAGATTGACTATGTATTTATCAAACATAAGAATTTACACTAGATGTCTGATGCATAGCCAGTTTCATTGATGAGTCAAGACATAAATGTGATACGATATGAGATAATCCAAAAGCCTACAATTGCAAAAAGTATAAGCATGAATAAAAGTTGTACATAAACTAGTAAGTATATAAAACCATTAAATTAATGAATGTAAAAGATACTACAGGTATATGAGGTGGAGTCTTAGTGACTGGTGGGGCGGAGCACAAAGAACTGATGACCTCAGTAGTACATGAAGCACCCTACAAAATTTCAAAAAATATATCAAACATATCATCAATTCAAGTTTTAATTGTTTAAACTTTAAATGTACTCATCTATGTATCTAGATTAAAGTGCATACTATGAATGGGTGGATGAGATCTCGAGGTGTGGAGGTGATATGATGATAGTCATTGAATGACCCCGTGTCAACCCTCCTCTGTTAATCACCAAAAATCCAAATGTTATGGTTGATATGTGTATAAATATGTAATTCAATATTATAGTATAAATTAAATAATTAAATTTACCTCTGCAATATGATCATCATCTGCACATAGAAAATCAACATATAATGTGATGTCATCTCCAACATCACCCTGTGCGCCAGTGTCAACATCACCATGTGTGCCATCATAAACATCATCATATCTACCATGGGCGACACCATCAACGTCAGGGTCACTCTGGGGACCCCTGCATATATCCCCGTAGCTTGTGCAAACATGTACTATGCTAGGGGAAACCCTCATCTAGGTCATCTTCTCTAACAAATTCCCTGAAAGGGCACTCAATGAACCAAGAGCTAAGTGCACTGCTCGATGGTGGATAGGTGCAGGCACTACAGAAGTAAGAAGAGTAACAAGGGGATCATTAAGCACACAATTTTGATTTCTATCACTCAATTTGGCCCCTGGCCTACTCTGTGGCATACCCCAATCGACCCCCTGAAAATATCTCATATCAAAGTAATTGAGTTTTCTAACAAATTGAAATTCAGCCCATAATTTTTTCAAAAAATATAAGGGGACCTCATGATTAGCGTGTGGTGGATGGTCAAATACCATCCACCACCACTCGTAGAAATGTATAGCTATTTGTGGGTTCCAACACCATCTAATAGAAATGCATGGCTTCTTGCCAAATATCTCCTCACCCATTTTAGGGTTCACAAAATAAGGTTTCAAATCATTTTTGGTACTTTTTAAATCATTGACCTCTTTATAAGGGAGGGCATCAGCATAAAAGACACTCATGGAGTCCCTCCATGATTGATAACTATCTAGCTCTGAGTCTAATGACTGCACTAAATCTAAAATGCCTTGCATGTTGTTTGCAAGGCATAGTAGCTGTGGAGGTGGATGAGGCTCATGTCTAATGGTATTAATGTCACGTGTGATCGCATCTAGATTTGTCCTAATATTCTCTGTCAACTCTGCAGGAGTGGGTGTGGTGTAGGACACCTCCTGAAGTTCTTAATTTCTTTTTTTTTGTGTTTTTAATAAGATGCATCCTTGAGATCACCCTTGTGTGTGTGTGGTTGTGTGGGTCTATGATGTAAGGTGAGCTATAAACCTAGGTTCCTGAAACCATAGTTAAACCATGTTAGTTTTGGTGATTTTAGTGTTTGGTTAGAAGTTGTGTTTTATGTACTTAGATAAGTTCTTGTCATGTTTTGAACCTCTCCCACATCATTGGGGGTCAGTAAGGTTAGCATTTGCCCAAAATAGCAACTTTCCCATATGTTGCCAAAAAGTTGTCTTTTTGCTAAATGTTGCATGAGAAAATTTTGCAAAATGTTGCTCAAAGAATGACAACTTTATTGTAACTGACCTCACCCACTTCTTGAAGCATCTATAATTCCTAGATGATGCTATTAGGTGATCTGATGCCTTCCATGAAGGTTAGAACTTACTGTGTACGAAGCTTGATGTTTAGAGGAGGAAATAGAAGAGTGTTTTGAGTTATTTTGACAGTGTACAGCCTGGTGTGGATTCATCTTGTGGATCTAGTTGTAGAATTTTGTGATGTCTTGAGTTTCTTAAGCATCCTAGTTGGTTTGAAGTGTTTTTATTAAGTTTGTTAAAAGTTATAGATTTTACTTGGTCATTGTCTGAGAAACCAAGGTTTACTGGGTCAGTCACAAAGATGTGATCCTAACTTGAGATTTATCTAGTGGATCCACTCGACCACTTGGAAAATACAAGTTAGGATCACGGTCTATAAGAATCCTAAAGCTCAGACACTCAATCTTAGTCCTGCTATTTATGAGACCAAGCCCTACAATAATTATCTCTATGTAATTAGCCTGGCTTTTGATACAGTTACATGCATGTGCAATATGTGTTTGGGAGGATCAAACCAAGGGTGGTTCTAGACTATATGTGGGTAGGGGAATCCATATAAGTCTCTGGATTTACTCCATGAACCCATCTTCGACCACTTACTTAACAAACTAAGCCTAAACTAGTTAATTAGGCCTATGTGCTTTGTGAGAGTTCGGGGGTGCAGGAGTGGAGTGAAGCATTAATGATTTGAGGGGTTTAAAAAATCCATAAAGGGTGTCTAGAAACCCAATCATATCTATTAGATCCTTCTTAAATTGAAAGTTATGTCCCAAAAACCCTCTCATTAGGGCTATAAGGAATCCTAGGCCATTTGAGGTTCAACTATCCTAGGGTGTACAAGACCAAATCCAATTATGGATTCATGACCCTTGAGGACTATTTGAAGTCTTCAATCACTTAGGATAGGAGTTCTAAGTTTCTAGCGAAGGTTTATCCTATTTTTCTTGGTTTTGGCAAATTGTCCCTAAAGGAGAAATTGTAGAGTTCTACAACTTGGCTTGGAAATCTAAGAGAGGATAGTGGAAACATATTGATCCCTTTGGAAAGTAGAGAGGCACCCTTGGAAGACATTGGTGGAGCTGGGGTGTCCAAAAAATGAGTTTGAAGAGTTGACAAGGAGTTAGAGCTCACCTAGGTCTTCTTCCAGTGCTCTCTGCATCAGGTGGTATCAGAGCCTGCTAAGATCTTGGAAGAAGATAAGAATGGGTGACAGAATAGAAAGCTCTCAAGAAGAAGAAGTCCCCACTAGAATAAAAAATATGGAGTTGGCTAAAATTTTTAGAGAACAAGTAGCCAAGAACAAAAAGATGGAGGAGATAAGGAAGTTGAAGGACCACCAAATAGAGAAGGAGGAGAGAGGAGATTGTGAAGAAGAAGAAGAAGAAGAAGAAGAAGAAGAAGAAGAAGAAGAAGAAGAAGAAGATACTGAGAAAGATAAAACAAAAGACCTACCAGCAGAGCAAGTTAAACTTCTTGAAGCTCTTGAGAGAGTTGGAAGAAGAGATCAGAAATCAGACATTCGCATGTTTTGTGGGAAAATGGATCCTAAAGAAAGTATGGATTGGGTAGAAGCCTTGGAGAATTATTTTGAATGTGGTAATATCTCTGAAAATTAGAAGGTCAAAATTGCAAAATCCAAAATGAAGGGTCCTACATTAAGCTGGTGGAATTTTCTACAAAATGAAAGGATGGAAGAGGAAAAGAACCCTATCTCAACATGGAGAAAGATGTTAGTAGAGATCAAAGATAGTTTGTGCTAGAAGACTATGAGATTACCCTTCATAAAAAGTTGCAAAACTTAAGACAGAAGGACCTTGATGTGAGTGGATACACTGAGAAATTTCACAAGATGACCTTGAAGGCCAAAGTTTTGGAGAGTGAGAAACACAAGTTGGCAAGGTATCTAAATGGACTGAAATATAGTATTCAATATGAAATGAGCCTATTCAACCCCAAATCAATACATAAGTATTTTAAATGGCACTGAAAATTGAAGAAAAATAGAAGAGGAGAGGAGAGAAAATTAACAGAGGTAGAGGGAATAACTTCAGAGGAAGTGGAGAGTTCAATGGTAGGGGTCCATTTCAAGGGATTCAAGGGGATTTTAATAATCACGAGTCAGAAGGAGTGCACAGTAATAGAGGAAACTTTAGAGGCAGGAGATCAAACAGTAGAGGGAGATTTTGTGGAAGAGAACCTAGTGTCTTCATAGGGAAATGCTTTACTTGTAATAAAATTGGACACCAATCCTTTAGATGTCCTGAAAAGAGTGGCACCAGCAGACAAGGAGGGGACAAAAGAGTACAACTCACCCAAGAATATGATAGCCAAAGTGTATCCTCCTACCAGTCTGTAGCTTCAAGACCTTCAAATCTAGAATCGGGAGAATTTCTCATGATGCAAAGGACACTCCTAAGAGTACCTATTACTGTAGAACCACCTCAAATAAAGTCACTATTTAGAACAAACTACATGGTGAACAATAAGGTATGAAAAGTTACAGTTGATTCTTGATCAACTGATAATATTGCATCTAGGGAGTTAGTCACTAAGCTAAAGTTGCATGTAATTTCTCATCCTTTCCCTTATAAGGCTTCTTGGTTGACAAAAGAAAAAAAAACCGTCATCAATGAACAAGTTTGGGTAGATTTCAAGATAGGGGAGTATATAGACAGGGTTCTATGTGATATCACCAAGATGGATGCATGTCATTTTTTATTAGGTAGGCCTTGGCAATATGATGTAGATGTTAAGCATAATGGAAAGTCTAATGTCTACACTATAGTTAAGGATGGTGTTGAGTATGTGATTAACCCACTCCCTAATTGTGAGAAAGAAAAACATGCTACTAGAACTGTCTTACATATAGGGGAAAAGGAATTCATGAAGGTAATAAAAGAAAGGGATACACCTTGTTATGCCTTAGTAGTAAGGCCCAAAAAGACACCAGTGAAAGATTCAAAGGCTAAAGTTCCTATTAGGGATGTAGGCCCTAAAGAGGTCAAGGCACTGTTAGACCAGTATAAGGGTATTATAGCTGAGATAAAACTAGAGTATTTTCCACTTGAAATGGAAGTAAGTTGTTGTATAGACTTCATACCAGGAGCCACTCTTCCAAACAAGGCAACATACAAGACAACCCATGAACAAAACCAAGAGATAGCAAGACAGATTGAAGAATTGTTGTCAAAAGTCCTCATTAGGAAGTGTGTGAGTCCTTGTGTTGTCCCTGTAGTCCTAGCACCCAAGAAATAAGGTACATGGAGACTTTGTACAGACTCTAGGGAAATCAATAGGATAACCATCAGATATAGGTTTCCTATGCCTAGTATAGAGGATTTGATGGACTTTTTAGGGGGTGCAAGCTATTACTCCAAGATATATCTAAAAAGTGTCTACCATCATATAAGAATCAAAGAGGGAGATGAGTGGAAGATAGCATTCAAGACCACAAAATGCCTCTATGAATGGCTTGTGATGCCTGTTGGCCTTTCCATTGCTCCAAGCACCTTTATGAGATTGATGAATGAGGTATTGAAGCCTTTTCTTCACAAATGTTTTGTTGTATACCTTGATAAAATTTTGATCTTTAGTAGGAGTAGAGAAGAACATCTCAAGCATTTGGACATGGTGATGAGAAAACTCCATGAGGAGAAATTGAAGATAAATATAGAGAAATGTGTATTCCTGCAAGAAGAACTTGTGTTCTTAGGTTTTTTGATCTCCAAGAATAGTCTCAAAATGGACCTTTCCAAGGTTGAAGCCATCCTCAATTGGCCACCTCCTACTACCCCTTCAGAGGTAAAGAGCTTCCATGGTTTAAGTAGCTTTTATAGAAAATTCATCAGAAACTTAAGTGGCATATGTGTTCCCATTATCAATACCATTAAAGTTGGACTAAAATGCATATTTTCATGGACTAATGAAGCTAATGAGTCCTTTGAGTTGTTGAATAAAAATATTACAGAACAGCCTATCCTAGTTCTACCAAATTTTCATAAATTATTTACAGTAGAATGTGATGCAAGCAATAAAGCCATTTGGGGAGTCTTGAGCCAAGAAGGGAGGCTAGTTGCTTTTTCAATGAGAAGCTCAATGAAGCTAAAAAAAAATATTCTACTTATGATCTTGAAATGTATGCAATGGTTCAGCCACTTAGGAAATGGAGGCATTATTTTTTGCCCAAGAAGTTTGTATTCTTTACTGATAACCATGCACTTATCTTTCTAAACAAGCAGGAAAAACTTATCACAGACATGTGAAGTGGATGAAGTTCTTATAGTCATATACACTTTCCATCAAGCATAAGAAAGGGATTGTAAACAAAGTTGTTAATGCTCTTAGTAGGAGACACCTAACTACCCAAGACATTCAGTTGGAGAGTGTTGGAGTTCATTCCATGAATGATATGTATGTTAAGGATGAAGATTTCAAAGAGGCTTATCAGATTTGTACTAAGATGATAGACAAATACCACACTAATTTCTTAGAGTTTCTTGTGCAAGATGGTCTTCTTTTCAAGGGAAGTTCATTATGTGTCCCAAAAGGATTCATGAGAGAGAATATTATTAAATAAAAGCACTATTTAAGCCTAGTCGGTCACTTTGGAGTGGACAAAACATTAGAGCTGGTTAGAAGGTTCTACCATTGGCCCAGATTGCAGACAAATGTTATGAGTTTTGTGGAGAGTTGTTCAACTTTCCAACAAGCTGAAGGACACACCTTCAATGAAGGGTTATACACTCCTTTACCCATCCATTCAAAACCTTTGGATTTAGTAAGTATGGACTTCCTAGGTCTTCCAAAGACCAAGTCTATATTTGATAGCATCTATGTTGTAGTTGATAGATTTTCAAAGATGGCCTACTTCATCCCTTGTAAGAAAACCCATGATACATCCCACATATCTAGATTTTTCTTCAGAGAAGTTGTGAGAATCCATGGACTACCACTGTCAATCATTTTAGATAGGGATCCTAAGTTATTAGGCCATTTTTGGAGAACTCTATGGAGAAAGTTAGGGACAAATGTGTCACTGTCCTCTGCATATCACCCACAATATGATGGGTAGACAAAAGTTATAAATAGGTCCCTTGGAAACCTTCTGAGATGCCTCACACATGAACATGGAGCCACTTGGGATACTATCATAGTACAAGGAGAATTCTCATTCAATAATTCAGTAAATCAGAGTACTAGTTTAACTCCATTCCAGATTATATATGGCACTCATCCTAGAGGGGTATTGGAACTCAGGGATATCAAAGACATGGACAAAAGGAGTGCACTAGTTGAAGACTTTGCTGAAGTGATGAAGAAAATCCATGATCAAGTACAGATCAAACTGTCACATACCACTAAGAAATATAAAGCACATGATGAAAAAGAGAGGAGAGACCTACAGTTCAACGTGGGAGATTTAGTGATGATCCACCTTAAGAAGGAGAGACTACCCAAAGAAAAATACACAAATATTATGATGAAAAAGCTTGGCCCTTTCAAGAATCTGAAGAAATGTGGCAACAATGCCTATAGAATTGATCTACCTTCTCACATTAGTTTATCACCTATTTTCAATGTTGCAGATATCTATGCTTACAAAGGTGAAGTTACTACTACTGATCTTGTAGATACTCCAGAGCCTCCTACACTCCAACCACTCAAGGAAATGCCACAAGAAACTCCTCCTACAATTGAAAGCATCCTACACAAGAGAGTGAACAAGAAAACTAGGAGAGGCACTTACTATGAGTACTTAGTAAAATGGAAAACCCAAACCACTAAAGATGCTACCTGGATGATCCCTGAAGACATTCAGAAGATAGGTTATCCACTTGAAGCACTCCCAACTCAAGAGAATTGAGTTACTTTTTCCTTGGGGAGTATGGTGCAGGGCACCTCCTAAAGTTCTTAATTTCTTGTTTTTGTCTTTGTAATAAGGTGCATCCTTGATATCACCCTTGTCTATGTGTGGTTGTGTGGGTCTATGATGTAAGGTGAAGGACCTAAGGTGAGTTATAAACCTAGGTTCTTGAAACCATGTTAGTGTAGGTGATTTTAGTGTTTGTTTAGAAGTTGTGTTTTATGTCCTTAGATAGGTTTGAGTCATGTTTTGAACCTCTCCCAAATCATTGGGGGTTGGTAAGGTTAGCATTTGCCCAAAATAGCAACTTTCCCATATGTTGCCAAAAAGTTGTCTTTTTGCTAAATGTTGCATGAGCAACTTTTACAAAATGTTGCTAGAAGAATGAAAAATTCATTGTAACCAACCTCACCAACTTCTTGAAGAATCTGTAATGCTGAGATGATGCTATTAGGTGATCCGATTCCTTCCATGAAGGTTAGAACTTACTATGTACGGAGCTTGATGTTCAGAGGAGGAAATAGAAGAGTGTTTTGAGTTATTTTGATAGTGTATGGCCTAGTGTGGATTCATCTTGTGGATCCAGTTGTAGAAGTTTGTGATGTCTTGAGTTTCTTAAGCATCCTAGTTGGTTTGAAGTGTTTTTATTAATTTTGTTAAAAGTTATAGATTTTACTTGGTCACTGTTTGAGAAACCAAGGTTTACTTGGTCAGTCACAAAGATGTGATCCTAAATTGAGATTTATCTAGTGGATCTGCACAGCCACTTGGAAAATACAATTTAGGATCATGGTCTTTAAGAATCCTAAATCTCATACACTCAATCTTAGTCCTGCTATTTATGAGACCAAGCCCTAGGCTAATTATCTCTATGTAATTAGCCTGGCTTTTGATACAGTTACATGCATGTGCAATATGTGTTTGGGAGGATTAAACCAAGGGTGGTTCTAGACTAATTTGGGGTAGGGAAATCCATCTAAGTCTTTTCATTTACTCCATGAACCCATCTTCGACCACTTACTAAACAAACCAAGCCTAAACTAGTTAATTAGGCATGTGTGCTTTGTGAGAGTTCAGGGGTGCAAGGGTGGAGTGAAGTGTTAATGCTTGGAGGGTTTACAAACTCCATAAAGGGTGTCTGGAAACCCAATAAGATCTATTAGATCCTTCTGCAATTGAAAGTTAAGTCCCAAAAACCCTTTGGTTAGGGCTACAAGGAATCCTAGGCCATTTGGGGTTCGACTATGCTAGGGTGTGAAAGACCAAATCCATTGGTGGATTCATGACCCTTGAGGACTATTTGAAGTCTTCAATCACTTAGGACAGGAGTTCTAAGTTTCTAGCAAAGGTTTATCCTATTTTTCTTGGTTTAGGGAAAGTGTCCCTAAAGGAGAAATTACAGAGTTCTACAACTTGGCTTGGAGAGTTAAGAGAGGATAGGGGAAGCATATTTATCCCTTTGGAAATAAGAGAGGCACCCTTGGAAGATATTGGTGGAGTTGGGGTATCAAACAAAGGCGTTTGAAGAGTTGACAAGGAGTTAGAGCTCACCTAGGTCTTCTTGCAGTTCTCTCTACATCAGGGTGGAGGTAGAGGTGGAGGTGGAGGTGGAGGTTGAGGGGGTGGTGGAGGGGGTGGAGGTGGAGGTTCCTACTAAGCTAAAATATCCTCAATATCAAAATGATCCATGGGTATATAATATGCAAATATATACAAACATGAAAATTGATAATTGCTATATAATTTACATTTTACCTTACAAAGATCTAATTTAGATTTATAATTACATTCAACATTTAATTTAGAAATATAAATTAAAAAACATGATAGAGAGAAAGAGAGAGAGATCCTACTAGGTCTTATTATGTCTTATTAGTAAGTATTGGTCCTAAGGGCCCTATTACATCTTATTAGATCCTATTGGTCCTAATTGGTATTAATTGGTCATATTATGTCTTATTGTTCCTAAATTAGGTCTTAATAAGTCAGATATTGGTCCTAATAGGTCTAGAGAGAGAGAGAGAGATTATTATTTATTTTTTTAACCTAGGGTTTACAATTTTGTTTTCAGTTGTGTCTAGGTTTACACTTTTGTTTTCTACCTTGGGTTTCTTATTTTAGTTGTGTTTAGGTTTAGGTTTTCTACCTAGGTTTTTAAGTTTTGAAAGTCTTATTGTTTTCTACAATAATTTACAAAGTAAAATAAAACTAAACATAATAATTTATTGTAATCCTATTTAAAAAAAACTTCAAACATTAAACGTAATACATATTGAAAAATAAATATTAAAATAGTTCTGACAGAGAGAGAGAGAGAGAGAGAATTTAAATTGTTTATTTTCCATACCTAGGGTTTACAAACTTGTTTTTATTTGTGTCTAGGTTTAAATTTGTGTTTTCTACCTAGGGTTTACAATCTTGTTTTAGTTGTGTTTAGGTTTAGGTTTTAGTTTTCTACCTAGGGTTTCTTGTTTCATTTGTGGTTATGTTTAGGTTTTAGTTTTCTACCTAGGATTAAATAAGTTTTGAAAGTTTTGTTGTCTTCTACAATAATTTACAAATTAAAATAAAACTAACCATAAGAATTTATTTTAATCCCATTAAAAAAAATTTAAACATTAAACAGTAAGCGTAATACATTTTTTAACATTAAACTAATTAAAAACAATAATAAATTACAATTTTAATGAAAAATAAAATAAAAAACAATGATATGTACTTGGACTCTGAAAAACAACAGCAAGGGGGTCAATGGTAGCTCTCAAAATGGGCACACGTCTACAAAAAAACATGATTCCATTTTGCAAGTTATGAAAATAACTTGCAAAATGGTTTAAAAGAAAAATTAAATAATTTTAAAAAATGGGCACCCATTTTGGCACGGGTGCCCATTTTATATTTACGGCTCAGGCACCCATTTCATAATGGGCACCCATTTCTAACAAAATGGGTGCCCGTTTTAGTTTACCAATTTTTTTTACCACGGACTTCCATGGAATTGGCACCCAACATCGTGTATGCACCCCCTACTCTGATGATAACCAAATTTAAGATCAATTTTTGAATAATAACAAGCCCCTCCTAAGTAATCCATCAAATCTTCAATTCTTGGCATTGGCAAGTGGTATCTTATAGTGATCTTGTTTATTGCTCGTGAATCTATACATAATCTCCATTTTCCATGTTTTTGTGGTACAATTATAGTCAGTACTACAAATGGAATAAGGATTTTCCTCACCAATTCCTTGTTTAAATGTTCTTGAACCTGTCTTGGTATCTCTTCACTCTGAAATGGTGTCATTTTGTATGCAAGTTTGTTTGGGAGAGTGACACTGGGAATAAGATCAATTTGGTGACTAATATCCCTAATGGAAGGAAGGGAATTGGGAGTATCTTATACAACTATTCTCTTGTATCTATCCAAAAAAATTTGCACTTCAATTGGAATAACTTTCTCTTTACTATTCTGTACATCAGAGTTGCTTTTTGGTTTCAAAATCAGAGCATATCCTTAGTTGTTTTTCTCCTTCATAAATTCCAAGAACTCCTTGCCAATCATCAACATAACACTTGACCCTATGTTCTTGTCTATCCATTGATATGGTAAAGGATCCATCTTTAACCTTCTCCCATTTTTGGTTATCATGTAAGAGTTTCTCTCCCCATCATGTTGGGCCTTGACATCAAACTGCCATGGGCATCCTAATAATAAAAGACATGCATCCATAGGAAGTATATCACATTTTTTTTAATCCTTGTATTCTCCTATCTCAAACTTTACCCATGCTTTCTCATCTACCACAACTTGTTGTCCCTTGTTCAACCATGACACTTTGTAGGGATTATTGCGGGGTAGTCTTTTCAATTTCAAATTTTCTATCATTTCAATTGAAACTAAATTTTTAGTAGAGCCAAAGACAACAATTACCTTGCATATCTTCCCATAGGCCTTTCATGTGGTTCTAAATAGAGATCTATCCTTGGTCCTCCCATTCTACCCTTTCCATTTGGTCTTCTCCCTATATACCCTCCTCTAGAACCATAGACTCCACCTTCATCTTGGTGGTTAGAATATATTTGGTTTCTCTAAAATTGACTTCTTCCTCCATTGCTTCCTCTTCCTCCCAAGCCTATCTAGTAATATCTCTTTGTATCTCTTGTGTCTTTAAGCATCTTGGGATTTATCACATCCTTATCTATCAATTATCTCATGCAATACATGTTTTCCTCAACTAGTGGGATTTTTTTCTATTTGCATAACTTATGTAATAGGAGTTTTCCTCCATTAAGAAAGGTTTGTTTCTATTATATTATCATTTTTTAATCTTTTCAATATATCTAGGTACCGTGGAGGTGGAAACACCAAAACAAGGATTTGACTAAGGCAAGTCTCCAAATAGCCCCAAACATTTTTTGTCTCTTCAGTAAGTGCAAGGGTTGAGTCCACTTATTGTAGAACTTTTGTACTTAGCCAAATTTGTGAAATCACACTCAATGAAATGGGTTCCTTCTTAGAATGAACAAGGTCTCGTTTAGCTTTGGGATCGCGAAACTAAAATTTTAGAAACGGGGTCCCGTTTAAAAATGGTATCCCATTTCAAAATACAAAATAGGACCCCATTTCAAAACGAGGTCCCATTTTGAAAAACTAAATGGGATCCATTTCAAAATGGGATCCTGTTTTGAAAAAAATATTTTTTTTAATAAAAAACCTTCCATCGAGTCATTTATACGCTATGATTTTAAGAAAAGGTAAACGGGATCATGTTTACTAAATGAGATCTTGTTTCTAAAAAATTTGAATGTCAAGCATGCTTTTACTATTGGATTTTGGTTTGGAAAGAGGCTTGGGTAGTCGAACCATATCCTTCGACCTGGTTTTACCTACAACTTGAAGGCTATGCTAGTGTCAATACAAAATAAGGACTTTAAACATATAACTAAAGACATTTTCAAAGGAATATTTTAACAAAATAAAAACCCATTATAGATTAGACTGTGTAGATTCCTATTAGAATATCTAATCTTTACTTGTATTTTAATTAGGAGATTCATTTGGAATCCCTACATGTATTTTGTCCTCTAGTGGGAGGACAACTCTTTTTATGTCATTCCTTAATAAGGAAAGTAGTTTATTC
>MU224811.1:436966-448079 GCA_018584345.1 Thuja plicata | reverse complement strand
AGAGAGAGAGATGATTGGTTGGAGATAGTTACTAAAGATAAGAAACAAAAATAGTAACAATGATAATAGAAAGGTCTTCATTAATGCATAGAATTGAACACATCCAAGTCATGAACCACGAATAGGACCTTGAAAGATTTTTTCCATGCAACTGTGTGAAACTTGTGAAGTTCCACCCCTCATGCTAGGATATAGAACCAAGATACTCACAAGGCCCTAAGCATTCTAAAAAATCCTCAAAATCTAAAATCTGCATCTTAACTCCTATGAAGCTGAAACCTATCTCAAACATCCTGGAAGGTATTTATACAAATATAAATTAAAGTATAAGAAATTAAATGTATCAGACTTATACTTAAATGTTATATTTATATAAATCTTGGACTCCCTCTCTCTCTCTCTTCTATTTTGTGTCTGATATAGGGTGCATGCCCTATAGTGAGTATAGGGCATGCTCCATATAGGGCGTGTGCCCTTTTAACGAAATTGATATTTACCAAGCCTTAGGCTTGGATTTGCCTTGGATTTCCAACCCAAAGGCTTGGAGGATTCAAACGGGCATGAGACGTGTTTTCCAACAAACCTACTAAAAAATAACATATTTTCTTGTGTGCTCCCTGTCAGGTTTGTACGTGGTTCAATAATGATAAAATCAAATGACATGATATTGTAGATCTCTCTGATAGCTATCTAACCATGTAATTTATTTTGAATTCTCATTATGTTAATCATTTAATCTCTAATTTCTTTTCTAAGTATGTCTGATTTTTGTCAAAAACCAACGTGTATTCATTTGGGCTTATATTTTGGCTCGTTCATCGAATTTTGAAAAAAATTACATTTTCAGAAACTACACTCCATTCTACACACTTTAAAAAAAGGAAGTTTTGATTTTCAATTATTTTTCAATGATTTCTAGGGGGAGCACATAGAAATTTCACGTTTTTAGGATGTGTCCACTTTGAAAAATGGAAAAAAATCACACTTTCATCAAAAAATTAGGAGAAAAATCTGGGATAAACTAGGCAGTGTTAGCTAATTTCTCACTAGAGCGATTAAATTTTTTTTTTTAAAAAGTTAACATTTTAGGGGGAGCACACCAGACGCTATGTTATGTTTTTTCACAAAAACTAGGACCACTTTTTGTGCTCCCCCCTTTTGAGGGCCTTAATCTCCACCATTTCCAAAAAAAATTAGTAGTTTAGAAACTAGATTTGGAGTAGAACAACTCTTGTTTTTGTCACATTTTAAAATTTTGAGTGTAAGTATCCTCAATTTCTCATTGAAGTTCAGATTTTGCTGATTTTAGAAAAAAAGTGGCATCTTATACCCCCTTTTTGGTCCCCCATCTTTGTGCACTTACCCTCAAAAAATGCACTACATCCCATAGGCCACAAAGGCCCACAAAAGAAAAAGAAAAAAAAGTGTGGATCCCAAAGAAAAATATAACATACATCTAAAAGAAAAATCCATTGTGGCATCCAAGATTACTAATCCTCTAGCTGAGCATTCCTCTTCTCCATCTTCAATATCTATTTTGGGTCCTTATGTCCCACAACTTCCTACCATGATTCCTACATCACATCCACAGCTACCATCTGCTTCAAATTCACTCTTCCCACATTCCTCGCAACATGTGCCAATGTTGATCCTGACAGCATCCCCCTATCCCACTCACTTTCCATCATTTTATCTGAATACTTCCAACTATCATATCCCTTATCCCACATATCTCCCCCCACATAACCATCTTATCCATGCATTTTCATAAGTCAATCTCCCACATAAAGTTGTACCAACATATTGTGATCAGCACCAAAAGAAAAAAGCATAAAAGCAAAGCAAAAAGTAGAAAAAAATAATCAAAAGAAGCAAAAAAAAAGAAAAAAAGAAAAAGAAAGAGAATTCAATTCGTCCACTGGTGAAAACTTGGCAAACAAGCACCTTGGATAAGTACCATGATGAAAATCTGGTAAACAGGCATCATGCGTAGTTCCTCCATCCAGTGCTCTCTACACTTAGGGGCAGTTTCCTTCTAGCCACATCCATCTACCATCCATATCCTGTCTTGTCCTTTTCACTTCCTCCACCCTCCTCTGGATCTTCATGATAAATATACAGGCCACCATATCTACATGCTTTTTGACATCTCTTGACATCCATCTCCCATCTCCCATCTTTATCCACCCATCCTTTTATCCACCCATCCTTCCTTCCATCTATCCTTCTGCACTATCTTCCTCCCTTATCCACCCTTTTTTCTATCTTTCATTCACCTCCGTCATCCTCTTGTTATCCTTTCTTCCATCCTATCATACCCCCTCCTAATGCTTCCTCACATGCATGACCTATTCTAAGTGGGGGCATCCTGGCCCTTGGTGACGTACTCCTTGGAGACCCTATCACACGTCATCTTCCTCTCCTATGTACCACCATCTCCAATCTCCCAATCCTTATCTTCCTCACATTCCATCTTCCTCTACCAAATCCTTCCATCTCTCAGCTATTCCCCTCTGTTCTTCTACCAAAATCCTTCCATATCTTAGCTATTTCGTCTGTTCCTCTCTCCAAATCCTTCCATCCATTGAACCTTGTCTGTTAATGTTTCCATCTCCCAATTCCTCCTTTCAGATATATTCCATCACTAGTTCCATCCCTTGTCATTGGTATCTAGATCTAGGCTATCCTCATGCACCTGATGCCATTCATTCCTATCCTAATGTTCTTTTCTTCCTACCACCACATGCAACTCCTATGCACATCCTCCATCTATCCAAGAGCACAAGCAAACATCAAGCAGTCGATCCACTCATATCTTTAGCCTTGTTGCAAGTCTTGATCACAATCCAATCATCATCATTGGGATGCATCCTTCCCAAATCCTTGTGTTTTATTTGGGATTTCATTGTTCCCACATCTAGAGCACCCCATCCATAATTCCTCTATCTTGGCCTTTTGACTCAACTGGGGCAACATCATGCATATCTACCTCGTCCCAATCCCAATCCTTGAGCTTCAGTCTTATGCATATCTTGTCTTTGTTACTCTAGTCTTGAGTCCAGTCTCGCTTGTACATATCTCACGTCCTTGGTTGGTCTCCTTGTAGAAAGTGATCCAGTTCTGTTCTGAATCCTGTGCTTCAACAAGTTCCTTATGACAAAATCTTGGTTCAAACAATTTCCTCTCAACACATCTTTGGCCAATCAATTAAAGCAACAATCATCATCACCATGGAAATGGTTCCTTGAGGATGTATCCTTCTTCATTTTAACCTGAATCAAATCAACATTACACATCATTTTCTCTCTCTGGAAAAAGGTTTCATGTTATTGAATATTTTGATCTTGAAATTTGATTTTGGTTCTTGGTTATCATTCCTGATTCTTTCAGTTGTTCTCCTCCTGAAAGTTGCCACGATTCTTTATATCATGGTATGTTGCAAATGGATGCACCTGCGGAAGGGAACTTGATCTTTTTATTTTTCACCTATGAGTCAGTAGGATATGACCCTTTCATGTATGTAACCCATTTGGGTTCGCATGCTGCACTTGGGAAATGTCATTTGCTTGTGGGATTTTCCAGCATCATTTCTGCCATGGTCTCTTCGGGAGTCATGTGTGATGTTGGGGCAACCCCCATGTGTTTTTTGTGCCAATCCTATGCATGTGGTACAATGTCACCTTGGTTCTTCATACCTTGGTGCATACTATCATATGCTATATCAAAATAAGTTCTCAAATACATGCTGGTATTCTCTCCTAGAATACCCCTTGCTCAAGCTTCAAGATAATCTCCCCCCATCCAAATCCCCCTAGCAAAATCTAAATCCTCAGCAATCCTATCATCCTAATCCTACCATCCCAGCAGTAATCCTAATCCTACTATCCTTGTATCATGCAAAATATTTGTGTGCTCATCTGTGTAGATAACTAGACTTAGTGTGAATCTCAAACCACCTAGGATCATCCCTCCTTATTTCAGCTATTGTTTTCCATTGTTAAAATTGAAAGTTCAAAAAAGACTATCTTGATCGTTATCTTAGTTTCAAATCACATCATCATCAATAGGTCCTTGAGGATGTATCATTCCTCTTGTCTAACCTAATCAATCTTTATCAGCAGCTTTCTTAAGTCCAATCATATCCTATCTTCATCAAAGATCAAGAGAAATAAAACTTTGTTCCTAGAAATTACCCTTGTCAAAACAAGAAACTTGAACTCTCTTCAAGAGGTTCTTCCTTTTTGTTTGATTTATATTACTCACTCTGGTTACATCCTGGATAGCATCCTTTCTTTTACACCCCAGCTAAAATCTCATCCCCAGCCATAATCCTAATCCCATACCTAATCCTTCATCCCTGATGCAAACTTGAATCTCCCATCCCTCATTCTTCTACTTCCTTCTTCTATTCTTTCCCTCATCCCGTCTCTCATGGCCGTCTTTTCAAGATGCCGCCAAGGCTTCACCTTTTCTCCCTATCACCCTCTTGAGGGGGCATCATCCCTAGCCAACTTCTATCTTAATCATCACTCTGGGGAAACTTCGTTGCCTACATCCACTTCTTCGCGCCGTCTATTGTTTTAAACATCTTCGAAATAACGTTATTCTAACACTATGTCGACAAGGGAAAAAATGTAGACACCTAAATCTGATTAACACATCTAATCATATTTAGTGCCTTTTAGGACATATCAGCTAAGTAATTAAGCATTACCCAATTGACCTATGCCATCCCCTAGCCCTAATTAATTTAATTAATTGGCTATAGTCCCGGTTAATTATTAAAAGCAACCAATAGCTTAATAATTAATTAAAACCCTATTCCCCTATTATTGGATGAATATGTTATTTATGTAATTCAATTCATTAATATTCCCTTTAACCCCTAACCTAACCAATCCCAACCACCTAACCTTAAGTTCAAACTTGTAATGGCTAAATTTGGCTCATAAAGGATTTCTTAAGTAAGATTTGCATGATGAGATAAGAAAGATATCCTAAGGCCAATTTTGAGTTTCTTACACTTAATTATTATGATCAAAAGGATGGAAAGAAATATGTAGAGAATAGTGGGATAAGATATTTACCTCATAATATAGAAAATCTGGAAAAACTCATTTTTTGAAGCCTGTGTTGAGTTTCTAGAAAATTTGAAGTATGATCTAGAACTGGAACGCAGAGATGGACAAAACCCAGAAATATTTTTCTGTTCCGATGCTGTCTTATGAAAAATGTCGACCTTGACCCACAAATGTCATCCCTGACCCAATAATTTCAACCCTAACCTACACAGTGTTGATAGAAAATTTGTTTGCAAATCTCGATAGTTCGCTGAAAAGGGTATCCAAATCTAGTCTCAAATCTGATTTTCTGTACCTGCAACTCCCAAAAATAGCACCTACAAATATCTAAAAAGAGGGGTTTTGGGGTGGCTATATAGGGTTTTTCCTTAGTTAAACCCCCGCTTTGGTGACCTCCACCTCCACGAATAGCCGAATATAGAATGTATAGTGTGTGTGTATTGCTCTTTTGAAAAGAGTCTTTAAACATGCAATATCAAGATCTAATCTTCTAGATTAACAACCCTAACATAACATGGAAATGAGAAAGCAATGCATAGATTTGAATATGAAAAATAAAGCATACCAAGCCCCCAAGGCTAAATTACTCCTATCAACTCACAATCCATAATTTCTACCCCATGATAATGTCCTTTGAGATGCTTGAATGTTGAGAATAGTAGATCTAAACAGAGAGCCTTCTTGCTTCAATGAAGATCCACCATAGCTTATCCTCAAAATGCTTGATTGAAGATGATGATATGTCCTCCTAGCTTGTCCTTCTATATTATCCTCTTTCTTGTTTGCATCATCATTTCATCATGTCATCTCTCGATTTCATTTCATGATCAAATGAAGGAAAAAGAGAGTGTTTATATAGAGATCTCAACATAGGTCTCCTACAGTAATGCAAGGGATCCTAATTCAAGTTCTACCTCAAATCATGGTCCAATCACAATAACCAACCAAGGAGGGAATGTATTAATTCAAATATCAGAGAAAACACTTTTGCATCCTAACCTGGGGACCTATTTTAAGTTTTGGACCCCGATAAGCTCCAAATTTGAAAGCGGGGATGAACACCCGACAGAGGTCTATGTCGACCTCGACCCTGACCTGAGGTTTCAGGCAGGTCACCAAAAAGTTGCTGAGAGGTTCCCAGGTCAGCCGGGGACCTAGGAAGGTGGGGGAATGTGCCAGAATGTTAGGAAGGCCTAGAGGCCTAGGGAGAGAGTAGGATGAGGCCCAGGAGGACCAATACATAGGTCCTACCTCAAAAGAAGAGTCATGGAGAAGAAAATCTAGGAGGATTTATTAGATCCTAACCCTAATTTCACCTACACATGTATAATCAAGCACAGATGCAAACCTAATATGCAAACATGCTAAATGAGGGTGCTAAACCTATCAAAATGGAAGTGCTTCCATTTTAAGATTATACATTTATCCCCCACTTTAGCTTAGATATGATGCTACATGAATATGCAAGCTAAAGTAAGAAAAGATCATAAAGTATAAAAAGGATATAGCCAAGTCCTCAATGCAAAGATCTGCAAGAAACCATTAGTATCTACAACTTGCAGCACACAATTTTAATGAAAATCCAAAGAGCACCTAAGTCTTACTATGATGATCTTGAGAAGTATATAGATCCCCTTATGCCCCCCTGATTCGGCTTACTAATTCATGGAAGGTGAAACAGGGTGATAAGGTGATTTCTATACACTAAATATGTAATTTTTTGCAAAATTCCTTTTCTAAACTAGTTAGAAGGGTCCTAAACCTTCCTAAACTGATTTAAGAGGTTAGGTATCTAAATCACAATTCCAATGCCTCTGATGGCACTGAAAACGGAGCTACCAAACTCAAGTTATGATGAAAAGAATAGATGTCTATCTAAATGCATATAAAGGGAAAATTCAAATTTAACCTAAATAATTTCAAATGAAACCCTAGTACAACCCTAATTTATTGCCTATAAATAAGAGGAAGAAACACTTACCACCTCATTCTTACCAATTGTAGAGTTTGGGGAAGGAGATAGGATGCCGAAGAGAGAGGAATTCTGAGTGAGCCACATGGAGGTTCTGAGGGAGTGCATGGCCAGCAGATAGCCACTGCCCGAGGTAAGTTCCTATTTTTAATGCTTGTGATTGAAAATTTAATGTTTTTATAGGGAAGGTTGACCCTGACCCATTATGGTTGACCTTGACTGGGAAGGTTCTGTCCTTTTTGGGGGCAGGTCGACCCTGACCCACTAAGGTTAACCCTGACCCATAAAGGTCGACCCTGACCCAAAAAGGTTGAAATTGACCCAAAAAGGTTGACCTTGACTAGGTCAGGTGGGTATAGAAGATGTCTGATGCAGAAGTACTAATATGATTCATGTTTGTGCTTGCAGGATCCAATCCATCTTCAAGAGCATCCCTTTGGAGGGTTACTACTATCTGTCAGAGGGAGTGTCTCTGAGCTATAGCGAGATGAGATACAGTTATTGAGAGATGTGGGATTGTACTAGGTAGCAGTCCTACCATAGCTGAGGTTCCATTGGTCCATGATATCAGCCATGATAGAGAGATGGGATGAGGATACTTGTTCCTTCCATCTTCCATCACAAGAGATCACGATCACTCTGGAGGATGTGTATAGGATCCTATGAATTTCGGTCCGAGGCGAGCCTATCAGACTGAGAGTACCGCGGGGTCCTCCTAAGGTTTTTGTAGATATGGTGTATTTTTTGGGACAGGTACCACAGATGAGGACCCAATTAGATCAGATATCTTTGGCAGCCATACTAGCAGGTCTGACACCTTTGGTATGGAGAGTGATGTTATGTATACTTTCTTTGGTTGTAGTGCCCAACACAAAGGGTGTAGTATTTTTAGCACCATTCACCCATCTCGTACGCAGGATGGAGAGTGATAGGGTCACTATCTCATGGGGCCGCAGCATGTTGGCCCATCTCTATCACGAGCTGAGTCAGTTAGTGAGATACCAGTGGGAGAGTCTGACGGTGTGCACCTTGCTACAGGCTTGGATATTTGAGCATTACACATGTACACGACCATAGGGTACTCCTGTGATGATAGATGCAAGCACATCGAGAGCCTTTGCATATCCACTAGCAAATGTCTAGCAGCACAGAGATATCCTCTTTTGGAGGGTATGCTTTGACCGTATACCAGATATAGATGTGATATGGAGACCTTATTGTTAGATGATAGAGTGGTCAGATACCTGACATTAGTTGAGACACTCATAGTAGCATAAGCTACTAGAAGGTCCTACCAGTCATGTCATGATGTCATATTAGTATGATAGGGTGATGAGATAGTTTGGTTTGATGCAGGGGGTCCCTCAGACAGTACCTCAGTATGCCTATTCGATGAGATACTATCAGAGACCCGGTGCCATACGTCGACCGACAGTAGCTGATATTGTGGATAGTGAGATAGATGAGACAGAGGATATAGAGGTAACTGCTGCGATATCCTATGTTGGTGTTAACAAAGAGTATATCAGATACTGGAGTTTACAGGGGACCCATCCTATCTTCCCCGATGACTACCCCATAGGTGATCCAGGTCCTTTAGAGAGGAACCACCGAGGAGATGACATACTAGTAGGACAGGAGGAGGATCAGAGAGATCAGGAGGAGCCTTCCTTCGAGGGAGATCCTATGGAGGAGGAGAGAGCAGAGGAGATGCCCCCAGGCTACAGTACAGGGACCGGTGATGAGGCAGTCTATGTTGCTCCCTTGAGATCACAGTGACCTCCTCGAGTGCACACAGAGACACCACCATCGAGGCCTAGACAGAGCGAGCAAGGAGAGAGTAGTCACTCCATACCCCCACCATCTAGATCCTTTAGTGATACCTAGGCAGGAGATCCAGGTATGATATGACTTTAGAATGTTTTGAATAAAGATTTTGTTTGGAAGAATAAATTAAATATGTTTTTCATTAGAATTTTGCAGGAAGCGTAGCGGAGTGGAGGATTTTTGTATCCGAGGTTCTGAAGGATACATGTATATCCTACCGACTGCCAGCTAGTGAGAGAGAGTCCCTTATAGGACAAGGGGAACCCGGAAGACATGCAAATATCTTCCTATGTGTAGAGCGAGAGTTGAGGTTATGCAAGGAGAGAGAAGAGAAACTGATGGCTGACATGCCGAGAGCCTAGGAGTGGATCTAGGAGATGAGCATATTGAGGAGTCACACACAGACTACCATTCTGAGATCCTTAGCCTCACATCACAGATCTGAGAGAGCTGGGAGTCACCGTCCTTCAGAGCATCAGGATAGAGATTGATAGATATGGCACTTGTGCCACATATGTACCAAACTCGGAAAAGTTTATTTATGAAGAAAAATTTGTTTTTGGAACAATTAGTTCTATGGTTGATTACTTTTTACTTTCATCAATGCACAAAACTTAAAAAGAAAGAGGAAAGGAAAATATGTATGGATGCATTCTAAGTTACATAACTTATAAAATAATTATTCTATAAGGAACACATACATGCATAAAGAAGAATATGACTAATTAGGGATAACAATGTTTGAGATGCATGATATTAATAGGTTCCTTAAGAGGAACACCATTCATATCAACAATTTTATAAGCACCTGAAGTAAAATCCTCAATTACCACAAAGGGTCCAAGCCAATTCGGTCTAAATTTTCCTTTCTCACTGGGTAAAGCATTCACATTTCTTTGGTTCTCATATAAGACTAAATAACCTACCATGAATGACCGTTCAATCACTTTGTGATTATATTGTTTTTGGAGTGATTTATGATAGGCCTTAATGTGTTCCAAAGCATTTATTCGTTGTTCATCTAACATTTCTAACTTTTGTAATCATTGTTCCCAGAGAGTATCTTTGTCAATGATCCCATGAAATGAAACATGCAAGGATGGTATTTCTAATTCCAAAGGAATGATAGCGTCAGTCCCATAAACAAGATTATAACGTGAAGTGATAGTGGTCGTACGAACACTAGTCCTGTAAGCCCACAAGGCATAAGTAAGTTGTGTATGCCAATCTTTCGCATGTTTGTTGACTGTTTTCTTTAATATTTGTTCAATAACCTTATTCAATGCTTCAGCTTGACCATTAGATTGAGGGTAGTAGGGAGTATAAAATCTGTGTTGTATACGATATGTCTCCATGAATTTCGTGACTTCTTTATTCTTAAAAGATGTACCATTATCTGAAACTATCGTTGAACGAATAATGAATCGTGCTATAATATGATTAAGGATGAAATCACAGATAACATCTGCAGTAGTAGAATGAAGAGGGATAGCTTCTACCCATTTTGTAAAGTAATCCATAGCCGTGAGAATGTACGTATGTCCTTGAGAAGAAGCCGGTGAGATTTTTCCAATGAGATCAAAACCCCAAATGCTAAAAGGCCATGGAGAAACTTGATTACGAAGCTCACGAGATGGAGCATGAATTAAATTACCATGTTGTTGACACTGAGGACACTTTTTGACAAATGTAAAGGAATCTTGCTCCATTGTTTTCCAGTAGTATCCCATTCTGAGGAGTTTATTGACTAAAGATTTCCCACCAAAATGTCCCCCACAAGAACTAGAGTGAGCTTCGGCTAAAGCTACAGGTACTTCAGTTTTGTTAAGACATATTAATAGTAAACCATTGTAAGAACGTTTGTAGAGTGTTTCCCCTAAAGTCATATAGCGGGCTGCAAGCTTTCTAATACGATTACGTGTGTTCCTTGTTGCCGATTCTGGAAAAGTATTATCTTTCAGAAAATGAAAGATATGTGAATACCATTCATCTAAATGCAAATTAAAACAATCAAGGGTAACCCTATTAGAAATTGCAGGGAATTTAAGAGTGTGTATAGTGAATTGAAAGTCTTCATTGTTATTCTCAAGGAAAACCAAAGAAGCCGCGCTTGCCATGGCGTCTGCATGTCGATTATCTTTCCTAGGTAAAGTTTGAATTGTGTAAGAAGAGAATTGTGAAAGAATATCCAGAGCCACATCTTGATATTGTGCCATCTTATCACTCTTAGTTT
>MU224811.1:372049-400651 GCA_018584345.1 Thuja plicata | reverse complement strand
TATATATATATATACATGTGTGTGTGTGTGTGGGCGCGCGCGCGCACACACACACACACACACACACACACACACACACACACATTTCTCTTGTAGTTGTGCATTATTTTTTAGAAGCTATTTTCACTCTCAAACTTTTTACATTATAGAAGAAATGGACACTTATACATTGTAATTAAGATTGCCTCATACTTCATTATATATAATTCCTCTTGGACATTTTAAAGCATTTTTTATGCAATTTGTTACACGCTTAGCAAAAAAAATCAGTATAGTGTGGTGTGCAAGCTTATAAAATTGTTACTATGTATTGAATGTTCGAATCCAATTTACTAACACTTTAGCCAAGGAATCTTCACATGAATTTCTAATAATTGATCCCATATCAATTTTTGTATTTGTCTACTTTGAGAGGAGGGAGACATGAAAAGAGTTCTTTTGGTAGTTACTTCGATTAAGGCCTAAGGGACACTTAATTCTTTGTCTTGAGAATTTATTGAAGTACCTAGTAAAATGTTGAAATCACATATGAGATTTTCTAGAAGATGGTTTTACTTTTAAATTTTGTACATTACAAAATAAATGAACACCCAAACAATGTAATTAAGATGGATTCACACCTTTTTGAATAGAATTATTTGTGGACACTCTAGAGCAATCATTTTCACTTGCAGGTAATTCAAAGGTCATTAATTTACAAATAATTAAGGATGCGAGCTCTCTCATCATGGACTTAAATTAGAAGATAAATTATTTTGATATGTGTTTTATTTTTAGAACTAAGAAATTCAGTCTAGTGGTCAACATGTTGAATTTGCCAACTTTGAATTAATTTAGTTATGGTTAACATGAGTACATATAATAAAGAATTGATGCCAATGGTTATCTTTCTTCTTGGAGTTAACAATACACATTCCAGGGGAAAGTTGGTCTTGATAGAGGTAAGTAGCTTAGTGGTAGACTGACACCATTGAAGCCATGCCAAAGGTCAAGAAACAAATAAAGATATTAGTCATTTTCTTGTTGGGGGTATCAATAAACTCCTAAGAAAACCCGATCATGATAGAGGTGAGTAGCTCAATGGTAGAGTGGCTAACCACCAGTGAAAGCTTGTCCTGGATTTAGAGTGCACTCCCATTGGTATCAACGATATAATAAATCTTAGCTTGAGAGAGATTCTACAAGAAAATTCTTTTAAAATTGCTGGTCAATGTCTTTTTTTTTTGCAAATTCTCTCTAAATTTAGTGCTTTTAAATATTTATGTATTATTACTCTATTTATTTATTATTAGTCTTCCAATATATTACCCAAAGCATATATTGCTATCAGTGTAACCATTGCAACTTATTAAGGTGCAAGTGCTAGTTTAAGTGCTATTTTATGAAATGAAATGAATTTTAGTAAAAGAAATAAATTAGTCGATGCCAGAAGTCAAATATTTTACACCTTGGTGTTCTCCTTGAGTTGACTATCCCTTCATTCTCTCTCTTCGCTTTGAACTGATAGCTTGTCTTCATTATTTGAGCTCGCTTGCGTACGGACGGCCACAAAACCTGTCTCACGCAAAAAACTACCTTTTATCTGGTATCTGGGTGCAAAAGTGGTTTTTCATCTTTTACAAGCAACAATTTCCGTAGAAGGCACAAATGCAATTGAGTGGAGTTGTTGAATAGTAAATCGTAGAGTCAGACATGTAAATTTAGAGACCATTTTTTATTAACGACCAAATGATATCTTCGATCCCCGCCCTGCAATGGCTGTGACTCTCCCATCAAATATTTTTGTGCGTAGATGATTGGAATTTTGAAGTTGTTTACTGGTTGCTCAAAATCTGAGGCGATGATGAAGCTCGGTGATGTGAGAGGAGGAAATCTACCATTCCTTGATGCCGCGGAATTTAAAAAGATGAATGAAGCCATAGGTAGGTTATCCAGAAGACTTGAGGATGAGGAAGTTGTTGCGCGTGAAAAGGGGAGAACAACAAAGTATTCTGGCACAGATTCAGTCGAAGAGGTACCCACAAGCATGATGCAAATTGTAAAAGAAGAAGAACAACTCACTGGCTATAAGATGCGAGATTTCAGAGGGTTTTGTGGTCACAAATATTTTCTTCCAGTCTTTGCACTGACGGGAGACGTTGCAGAAGTATTCTGGAGCTTTGTGTGCGAAATATTTGCGGGCTATATCGTAGAAGATCATTCAATTTACCGTCTTGAAACTATAAGGTGTATGGAGACAGAGAAAAAACAAGAAGAATTGTGTGGAAGCCGCTTGCAATCTCGAATGGCTGTCTTATCATCAATCTGACATCGTACACGAACCATTGAAGCACGTTTGTCGTGGCAATTGCCTTGGAGAGTTCCTGTCAGAAGTTGAGGAGAAAGCGGGTGGGGACCCACACAGATTTAGTGAGATGCTAAAACATAACGCAAAGTGGAGGTGCCCCGATAAGACGGGCAATTATGGTGTCCTCAACAAGCTTTTATCCAAAATGAATATTTATGAAATTGCAGAGAAGTAAGAGAAAGGATGCAGGGACTGTGAGTATATAGATCTTAATATATGTCCATCAGTTATATATTCATGAAGTAGATGTTTATTTTTCCAGTCTTTTTATGTTTTCTTGAAAAATTTCCTTTCTCATGTTAGGTAGAGACCCTTTTTCTTTTATCGGTTAGTATGTGGCTATATTTAAAACAGATGAAATTATTCCAGAAGTTTCTTTGAAAACAATTCTGTTTATTTTTTATTTGGAAAAAATATTTTTAGCAAAATAGTCAGCGAATCTGGATGTAAGAAGAATGGCGGCCATGTGTTTTTTCATGACCTTTCAAGACCATTATTTGCATGGATCTGCAAAATTCTATTTTGACTGAGTCTTACAATTTGTTTTATTTTTTAATAACAAATTTGATAAAATATTTGATGAATAAAATTACAGACAAATTTAAAACCTATTTTCCACCATATTTTGCAAGTGTCAAGGAATAGATCCTATATTGAATAGAAATTTTGGGAAAAATGGTCTTTCAATTTTTTATATTATTAGATCAGCTGTCGTCATTGCTAAACTTCAGAGAAAACTGTGGAGAGCGAAATCTTCAAACGCACGCAACTTGGTTTGTCAGGAAAATTAAATATCTTGATCAAAGTGTCGTGTGTATTACCCTTCATTGGTTCTCATCAAAAATTTTCCTATTGACTTGATCTTTGCCTTTCATCTGCCAATCTAGCCAAAATAAACTCCAACTGGGTCCTCAGTATTAATATCAATCTGGAACAAGCCTTCACACTTTAACGGATGGATTAACTAGATTTGGAACTGGTAGAAATATCACTGGCCTAGGTGCTTCTGTTTTCATCGCTAAAACTGTGCTACCATTAGTGGCGAGGTGGTGTGAAGCGTCTAGATCTTGGCTATACGCCAGCATGTAGATCCTAGTTCGTCTAGATTTGGCCATACGAGAGATCCCAACGTTGCTAGATGTGCTAGGGTTATCCAGCGTACTCTACACTCTCTTCTTTCTACCATTGCTTCTACGCCTTTCATCTTTTAGAACAATTTCAAATTACGTGTTTTTCTTTAGTGCTTTGCAAGAGAATTTTTGAGGACCATTTCTTCACTCTGCATTGTTATTGTCTTCATTATTTGTGTTTTTTGTGCTCGGCTCAAATAAACCTTTGTCATGAGGTCTCCGGTGCCAAGTTTTTTTTAGTTTATATGATGTAGCGTGTGAACATGCTTTTAAATTTATTTATGGTAATAATGACCTAAATTCTTATCTGCATTCTTTCCAAGGAGGTTATTTTGCATTGTTGTTTCTTTGAGTGTTGTGGTATTCACTCTGCACTGTGTTATTGTCTTCATTCTTTTTGTTTTTTAATCTCGGCTTAAATAAAAGCATTGACATAAGATCTTCAGTGCCTAGAGATTTTTTGGTTGTATGGTATGAGTTGTAACAGGCTTTTAAATTTATTAATAATAATGGTGAATATTTCAGGTAGCTTTCTTTTGATAGTCTTTTTTAATGAATTGAGTCGAGAGATCCGAAGTTCGAACCCCAAGAATGTTGCATGCATTTTATAAGTTCTATGCAATTTTTTTGTTAAAGCTATTACTATGAAATCAAACTACTTTACGATCATGTCTGGCCGATGTGGGCGATACATCATTGATATCAAGAAAGAGAAACCTTCCAGTGAATCTATTCAATGAAATACAAGTTTTCAATCGTCAGAATCAGTTGGCATTTACATATGTGTTGGAGAATGTAACTTTTATGATAGTAAATACCAAATTTATTTATATTTTTAGCTTTCATTTCTCAAATTACATTCCTACACGTTTCATTAAAAATGTTGCCTTCGTTTTTTCCTTTTGTTTGATATTTGCATGTCTCTTCAAATTGGTATCTTCTTTTATTTTCTTTTCCAATTTTCAATAAAAGAGTCTTAGGTTTTTTTTTTGAAAGAAACTATTTTTCCACAAAATTAAGAAATTTAAAAAATATTCTTACTTAACCTAGGTCATTTGCTATTGATTTTATGTTTGATAGATGAATTAAAGGCGGTGAAGATGCTCTTCATTTTTTCCTTTTGTTTTGTAATAGTCACTCCAAATTATATTAATCGAGGTTAGATCGTGAAAGAGAAAAAGAGTTCAATTTTATTGTGTTCACAAATGAGCTCAATTTGAAATCTAGAGTTATCTACTTGTATGTATCAGATATTCTAAATAGAAAGGGTTGAAATTAAAATTCTAAAGCAGCTGCAAGATGAAAATACAATTTAGCTTTAATTCTATTGAATAGGGTACAACTGAACTGATTTTACTTTAGAAAAAGTATTCAAATAAATGCTGAAAATTAATAAAGAGAATAGAATTGTTTGATTTTGTAGTTGATAATAAAAATACCCAATTTTCCTTGAGAGGCTACTAATATTAGGGTTTATTTTTTATACTGCAACTTCTACTAATTAATAGATTGGTTAGTGCGCTTATTTTTTGTTGTAAAATGACGAGTAAATGATACATTGAATTGGAATATGTACTAGCATTTTTACATAATATATATTTTTCGCTAGATTTATGGAGCAACAACTTTATGGTCTTCCATATAAACCTTATTGACCTCACTAGTTTTGAAAGTGTTTCGGGATGTGAATGAACATCTCAATAAGATAATGAAGTTTTATGTTGTAACAAAAATGAACATAATTATTATAATTCCTATCAAATTCATGTAGAAATATTGTTGTTATTATGTGCCCCCCTCCAATTTGACACTATAGACACCTAAAAGTGGTCAAGCAAAATCACTAAGTCAAAGCAAGCAATCTATGATCAAAGCATTTTGAAAATCAAAGCTAAAAATATTAATTAAATCAAAAGATCAAACACTTATGCAATTGGTTTTAATTATTATAATCGATTTTGATTGATTGAACATAATTATTATAATTGCTATCAAACTCACATACAAAGATTGGTGTTATTGTGTGGCCCCCTCCAATTTGACACATATAAAGGGTAAAAGATAACATTGTGCAAATCATTTAATAATTATCGACAATAGCACTATATAAATTGCATCAAACATGTAATAAATATTTAGGGATAGATCATGCAGAATACATAAAGTTTGTAAATAATGTGTCTAGATAATAAATAGAAGCAACATATACAAGAGAAATTTCTAAACTAATATTTTAAGGAGAGTATTCTACAAATTTTAATCTTTCAAAATTATATATTTTAAAAAATGCACTCAATTACAAAATAATTAAAGTAGGTCAACAAAACCCAAATGTCAAGAAAGCAAGAAAAGTTGAGTTATTCAATTACATAGAATTTACTTGTAAGTTAGTTTAATATTTTCAGCAATAACTTTGTTTTGATTTTTATGGTGTGAGTGATATAATATATCTTTTATGTTGTCACTTCTAACTAAGTATTAGTATTTAAAATGCTCCTACTCTTTAATTCATGAGTAACATTCATCTTCAATTCAACCAAATATCTATGAAAGATTTTTTCAATGCAAATCAAGCCAAGGTAAACTACAAGCAAATTTGGCATCCAATTGTCACAACCCTATCTTTTGGCAATTTCTTATATTGTAAAGAAGTAAATACATATTAAGAAAGTACCTAAGTTATATGGTCTCAATGCATTTTATTTTTAACTTAATGACCATACATGGATTCATTACTAAATTCAACTCAACTTGATGTCTCATAGCTTCACAATATCCACCCAAAAAATGTTGGGCAAAATTTTGATAGGATTGGCTTATTTGATTTAGCTAAAAATTATATCTAAATGAAATGATTATTTGTATGAGTTTCTATTTATCCCATATAATTTCCACAATGTCAAGTATTTTTTTAACTGACTTCAACATTTCATAAGCAAGCATGGTTCATTATACACTACATGTTGAATATGCAAAGTAAATGGAAACCATTGCCTAGGAGTTGAGTCTAATGAATTTTTTTCCTCCTTATTAAACCAACATTTTTATCTTTTATATAATATCAACAATTCCATCATACTAGAATCATGTGGAAAATTCGATAGAAAATAATTCAATAAAATGTAGTGGTTAATTTTTTTTTATCCTTAAGTGGACCTATAATGAATGGTTATGCCAAATAAATCATCTAAAAGTTTTTAAATACATTTTGCTACTAAAACAAGTCAAGATTTTGGACACCTATAGTTTTAATTTTAAGTGACTTTCAAAGCGACTTGACATCACTGCCTTCACATACCAAAATGAGATGTTATTTCATTGTTCAATAATTTAGGATATTTTGAGTGTCATTCAATTCACAATGCAACAACCATAAACTTGTAATCCATTAGGAGTTATAAAACATAAGCTTTAAGTTAATTGTTCACTTACATGCAATTAAAATTACTCAAATATTTCTCCCCACCCTTAAAACTATAGAATAATGGGACATGTCAAATAATGCATACAAAAATATAAACATTCTTTGCCATAGTAATTCAATATCAATGTATAAAATATGAAAATAATTAATTATGAATATATAATAAACAATATAACCATTTAAGATTTGTTCAACAAAACATTATAACTATAGTCCCTAGTATACTTATATTATGAGTCCCTAGTATACTTATATTATGAGTCTACTAGATTATTTCTTTAAACAATACATAAGTCAACATGTCATATCTAGGAACTCTTAAATTAATGAAGAACTAAATTATTTGTTGAAGATCAAATACATGTTTTTGATTAGAAAAAGCAGCCAAGACAAGGGGGCTGACCCGAACAGACATAGCTAGCACGAGAAGTGCAAACTACCAGCAGACAACCAGTACAACATAGGGGTCAAAAAACCCTCACCCAATACCCTTTTTCAGCATCAAAAACTAGAAAATAAAACTAACAGGCCCCAAATCCATCATGGAGCTGGTAACCAGCCTACACTCCCTAACAGACCCCAACATCACCTTGGAGCTGGTAACCAATCTGTGCAAGTAAGTATCTAAGTACTTGACATTAGAGCAAGAATAATAAGTAGCAGTAAAGTAGGAATTAAAACTAAGCTAGTAGTAAGAGTAAATCCTAACAGACCCCAGCTTCACCTTGAAGCTGGTAACTAGTCAGTGAAAGTAAAAAACATAAAAGGAGAAATTAATTTTAGTATGCATGGAGTTAATTCTAAACCCTTCATAAGAGTTCATCAGAATCACAGTAAAGCCCTCAATGGCTAGCCAAAAAAAAACAAAAACAAAGAAAAGCATGGAAAAAGAGGAGGTTAATTGGGGTTTTTACCCCCATTTTCTAACAGCAGCTTAAGCCAATCCTCCACAAGGAATTGGAACAACTTCTCATTCTTTTGTGCTTCCTCTTGAGAAGACCCCTTCGCCATTTGTAGGAGCTGGACAGTGGTAGCCGCTAAGAGCATAAATTTCACCGCGAACCCAACAACTTTGTTGAAGCTTTCATTCAGGTTCTTAATTTCTTCCTTAACCACCACCAGATCCATTTTAGAAACTGAGTCCAAGGAGGAAGCATGAAGAGTTTTAACCTCCTTCTAGATATGGGAAATTTTATTCTCCATGGACCGAAGGCTCTTAGTTGTCCTGTCCTTAAACTTTGGGGATCCACTTTTGGTTTTCAAATCTCTCTTGGGCTCCTCTGCCTCCACCTGAGGGTTCACAAACAACGGGGAAGTGCTCTGTGAGTCCGTGTTCTTATTTTCGGGACTCTTCCCCTTGGATAGGTCCATGATAGGCATAGTGAAGCTGGCCGAGACTTGGGGAGAATCGAGGATTTTTTTGTCCCCACCCAGCTCTTGAGGGACTTTGCCTTTTTCTTTTTCCTTGATTTTGCTTTTTTTCCCTTTTTTATTGTTTCCACTGGTGCTGCTTTTTTTAACCTCCTTCTCCAAGTCTTTTGTTTCCTCCTCCTCTTCAATGTACCGTTTCCAAACCACTTTCTACTTTAAACGGGTTTTGGCAATTCTGTGGGACCTCCATATTTTCTCAGTATCTTCCTTGTCCTCAAACTCAATGGTGATTTGGGTGCCACCCGTGGACCCAACATTAAATTTTTTATGTAGGGTTTTGGATGAAGACGAGGGGTTAGGAGTGCCCGTTGCTTCCATAGTGCCCTTAGGCATGGTACAACCCTGTAGAGACACACTTTTGGGGGGACAAAGGGTGAGGTGGAAATTATAGAGGCAAAGGATAAGCCCTTGGTGGAGGATACAATAATTTTGCTTGGCTTTTAACTTTTCTCTAACATCTAAAACTGAGGTTTCAAGAGAGTGCAGAAGGTAGAACGGGAAGGATATAGTATCATTGTACCTAACGTGATTAAGTAGGGGAAAGTGGTAGTTGTAGCAGGTACCGAAGCGACCTTCCAAGGTAATGTACTTCATGAGAATGAGGCAAAAATCATTACATGGGCTAGGTAACTCCTCCCTTTTAAATCCTCCATGGATTGGAACTGGAATCTCAGTTTTTTTGAAGAATCTCACCTTTCCAGTGTCGTCGTGGCTCTTTGTAATCTTTTTCCACTTTATTCCCTCTGTGGAGAGCCCCATGGCCTGAGCAATAACTTCTTCATTAACCTTGAATGTAATTCCATTTATAGTAACTTTGCGCTCTGACTAAGTTTTAACCAGCTGCATGGAGATTATTTCATCACACCCTCCCATAGCCTCCATGTATGGGTAAAACCCACCTTCCTTCAGATAGGTTATCACACACTGGTTTTTGAGAAACCTGACCTCAATCCTAGAGGGTTCCACCCTCACCATATTGCCACCCATATTAGAGCTATACTCGGGATTAATCTCAATCACCAAACACTCTCCAAACTAGTGTCTTGTGAACGCTACCAACCCAGAACCAGAGGATAGAATTACAGAGGACTAAAAACCAGAAGGGAATAAAATCCAGCTTTTTGAAATGACAAGTACTAGTCACAAGATTAGCCAAATTAATTATAGAGTTTTAACATATTTTTTAATGATTATTTTCCTCATAATTGATGCACCACCCAACCCTATCCATCATGTCCAGTGCATCCTGCCTCGTGTTATTCTCCACAGCAGTTCAAATTTTTAAAAGGCCTATACTTTTCCCAAAATTGGAGTTAATAACCTATCTTTTCAGACTTCTAAAAATATTAAAAGCCTTTCCCATCACTTTTTGAAAATTTGAATTCCGCCCAATCCTCATGATTCTATCCGCTGCCTCATCCGTCTAATCATAGTCAAGCTTGTACTTCATAGGTTAAGTATTTTCTTTTTTGACAAGCAAAGAAGTTTGCTTGGAAAGGGAGCCCAGGTTCGTCCAGCATCTAAGACCATGTTGATTGAGCCACATGGCCACCAGCTTGTCAGCCACCACATTTCCCTCCTAGAAAATGTGCTTTAATTTAAACTCATCAAATATGGGGAGAAGCGACCAAATGTCCTGCAGTAGATAGGATAATTTCCATCCAGCTTTAAAGTTTCCTTTAACCATCTCAATAATGATTTTGGAGTCCCCCTCTATAACTAGTCTTTTAACTCCCAAGGTAACTACCACCTTTAGGCCCCATAAAAGGGCAGATATTTCTGCCATGTTATTAGACCCCATGCTAAGGTTTATCGCATAGGCAATGATCATCTTGCCATTATTGTCACGGAGGATACCCCCACCCGCAGCAGAGCCATCTGAAGCAGCTCTGTCAAAGTTTAGTTTTATGAAATTTTCCTCCGGGGGGGACCATTTGGTAGTCAGTCTAGCCATAACCTTGGAGCAGTCAAACTTATAGAAGGAGGGAGGTAATTGCCAATCCTTAGCAATCAAACAGTCAAGACTCCTGGGGGGAGGTGGGAGGTTTTCATTGGTAGGTAGAAAGGTTGTCCTTCAGTAGATTCACAGTTAGATGTGTCATCCTCTTAGCATCATTTTCCTCCCCTCTGAAGGTCTGATTGTTCCTTTCCTTCCAAAGGCTCTAATATATATGTGGTGGTAACAATCTCCAAAGGATGTTGATAAGTAGGTGCTTCCCAAGGTTTCCCCAGTTGCAGACAAATTGGTCCAATTCCTCCATGAAGACCCAATTCAGTCTCATAATACCCATAATTTTGGTCCAGACTAGGGTCACATAAGGATAGTGGATGAGAATGTGGTTGATACATTCTGAGTGAGTTTTACAAAGAGCACATCTGTTAACTAATTGTATCCCCCTTTTTTGGAGATTATCAAGTGTAAGAATTTTACCATGAAGGGCAGTCCACCAGAAGAAATTGATTTTGGGGATTTATTGGGGAGTCTAGACTTTCCCCTAGCTTTTTTCATCTACCACAGTTGTCAGATTGGTTAGATAAGCAGACTTCACCATTATTTCCCCAAAGTTGTTATGACACCAAATGGCTTTGTCTTCAGTCTGGGAAATAGGAATTTTGATGCATTCAATGAGCTTCTGGATTTCTTCTATATAAGGCGGGACTTGTATTTGGTCCTGGAAAGCATTAGTGAGAGCTTTCCAATTCTTACCTTGGGAGATGTAATTGCTGACTTTACCTCCAAAGTGGGAGATCAGTCTATCCTTGAGAGTACCAAACTTTGTCTGTCCCAGGGGTTTTTCCCCCACCCACCAATCGTCCCAAAAATGGATGTGAGTGTCATTACCGACCAGCCATTTTAGACCTTTGAGGAGACTTCTTTTTCTTTTATAGATGAAATTCCATATTCTTGAGCCAGAGGGAAGATTTTTCCCATAGGGGAATTGTTCGTTGTAGAAATATTTTGCCTTCATAATCTTGCACCATCCAGCGGTTCCTCTAAAGAGCTGCTAGCCCAATTTAGAGATGAGAGATTTATTCAAGTCCTTAATTTTTTTCACTCCCAGCCCTCCGACCAGCTTTGGCTAGCAGATAGTGTCCCAATTGACCAAGTTCATTCTAGCCCTTTCCTCCATCCCAGACCAAAGAAAATTTCTCTGGATTTTTTCCAGTTTCTCTGTATTCCTGTCATTAATTTTGAAAAGGGACAAGAAATAAATCAGAATACCTTGGAGTGCAGCCGAAAGAAGTTGGAGTTTCCCAGCGTTGCTAAGAACCTTAACTTGGTATTTAGGTTAACCTTATTATAAAAATATGTATAAATATAATATAATATAACAAAAGATAACATAATATATAAAGTTTATATATTGCTAATTAAAATATCAAATCTATTTTATGTTTAGTATTTATCTACATTTATTTTTTACAAATAGATTAATTTTATTAAAAAATATAATGAAAACATATTTATTATGATATTTTATATGAAATATAATGCACAGTAAATATGATAATAAATATACTTCTATTATATTTTTATGGTGAAAATTTATATGCTTACAAATTATTAAGTATTAATATAATATATATTTTAATTTAATTTATAGACATTAGAAATAAGTTTAAATTTCTATAATTAGTTTGAGACAATTAGATTTATGCTTCTTTTTAGTCTAAAAGTATTTTTTATTTTATTTCAATATTGAAATCAAAACTTATCATTAAGATAATATCTTCAAAATATCTAATAGATTTCTAATTTTAAATACAATTATTTTAGCTTTTTGCCATTTATTACCTTCAAGAATTAAATACGAAAGAGTTGGGCCTATAAAGATCACGCACCTTGCAAATGTTGAGTCATAGTGGGCATAGACATAATTATGACTACTCTTTTCTTTTTTTTCCCCAATTTCTGTATCATTATTATTTTTAAATATATATTATTGGTTTATATTTTTTGCGAAATTTCTATACCATTAATGAATTGTATATTCTTTATAAGTATAAGAACAAAATATATAATTCTAATGACTTTATTTAATATTTTTTTTATACCTAATGATAGTAAATACATAATTGATTTTCAAATATGTTATATTATTTATCTCAATTCAATTGTATATTATTATTCAATGGTATTTAATTTTTTTTATGAAACTTTTGTATACCTAGCTCAACTACTTGTAGATGAATCACCATCCCTAACTCTTGTGGTGATGTTACACTAACTGATTACATGATGTGATATGAAAAATAAGTGCAAAATAATCTCCTCTAGATTTTATGATGTCAGATCAGCCACTTGATTCACTATCATAGACATCATTTGCAATTTGGTTAGCTTATCCATATTTTCTAGAATTAACACTAGAAGCTTGTTGCAAGCTATAAACAAGCTTCTCAATTATAGTGCAGTTCATGACAGAAGATAACAATGCCAAGCTATGGTTTTTGCAAGACAAAAGTGAGCCCAATTTTGCATGATAGATGCAATACAAGGAATTAATCTGGTTCATAGGGACCTATTCAATGCTCAACATTTTAGCAATAAGTATTTCATTTATTTGTTTAATTGTTCTTCTTATTAGTTCAAAAAATTAGGTTTTTAGTATTCAGTAGATAAAACATTCGATATGAACTGTCAGTTGATGGTCCTCTTTTTCACAAGGCTCAAGTTTATATGTACTTCAAATTGCTCAAGCTAGATATTACTCGAGTCCCACGGTACTCATTTGGGTTCAAATCACACAAAATATTAACTTTGATATGTAAGAAATGATTTCAAGATGTTGAGTTTTCCAACTTGTTTGGGCGTAAAGCATTACTTCCATAATTTGTCTCCTTGAAATTATAGATCTCAACACATAGTTATATAACCTTGGTTGATCGAAAGTGGATGATAATAATTTAAAGGAAACAAAATCTATGAAAACAATGAAAAAAACACAAACAAATGTACTAAATCATAGTATACAATGATACATGTCTAAAGACCTATATTTTCATATAATTAATTACACAATCTTAAAATTAGTTTATATCTTCCTTCTATTTACCTATCGGCTACACCCTTGCACCTCTTATCGGTGCAAGTGCTAGTTTATTACTTTTTGGTCTACAACAACTAACTTTTGCACATATGTTAATTGCCTCGACTTGTCTATCATTCAACATTGCTCCAGGCCCTTTCACAACTAACACATGAAACAAAGTTAATCAACGCTTGAAACAACTCTATAACTTTCCACCTTACCATCTATATCTACTTTTAACACTACATGGAGGTGCTTTCCATGTGTAACACTTTAGCGATGGACGAAGTCAGGAAGGGATCTACTTAGCCCTATTTTTGGTATTTCCAATGTGTATTCATCTAAAAAGTTATAGTGCTACAGTCAAGGGTTGAGATACCCTTTCATTAGGCGACTTGATTACTGGAAATCAGACAATAATTTCAAGGAATCACACATTTGAATTGGAGTTCTCCAACCCAAATGGTACTAATAACTAGTATATTAACATCTGGTATGCCAATTTAATAGAGAAAATGGTTATTTGGGTGGCTAATATGAAAATTCTATTGTAGTTACAAATTATTAATCTCATATTTCATACAGATTATTTAACTGCTAAAAGTTTTTGATTAAGTAAAATAGGTTTTATAGGGTTCCTGAAACCCGAAACAAAGGTTTAAAATATCACAGTTAAAGCATCAAAATAGAGCGAGATCAAAAGGTAGTACAGGCCAAGAAAGGCCAAAGAAAATAGAAAGGCTAAACTTCTAAAAAGCAGAAATAAACAGATACAACAAGTAAAGCCAGGGAAACTCAAGATAAGTCCACCATGATTTTGGCTGCCTCGGCCTCCTTCAACTCCATGCTGGAAACCGAATCTTTAATTTACTAGATCACCATCTCCAGGTCCTTGTCTTTGGTGTTCTTGGTCTTGGCATGGGTACGCTTGCCTGGCCCCCGATCAATGTTCTGCACATCCTCTGTTTCCTTGCTAGCCATGTCCTTTCCAACCAATTTCTCCTCCATCTTTTCAATCTGAGCATTGGTTTTCTCTCTGGTCTTCTTAAGAGTGTTATAGCTTTGATTTTCTATTTTCTTAAGGGTTGTTTCAACCCTAGTCACGCTTTCCCCCAATTTTTGGATGTAGGTGCACAGGTTACTTACATCCACCATTTCAATGTTCTTGCTCCTCATGTTAGTGCCATTTACCCTATTTTTGAGGTCTTCCACCTTGTGATGGAGCCACTTGATTGTCCTATAGTTGGCAAGCATACTGTTTCTAGAGTTGTTTAGCAGGTCAATATCAAATTCCCTAGTGCTGTCGCTGGGCACAACCAGATAGGGGTCAATAACCTCATCTAACTTAATACGACCATCATCTCCTACCAGAACCTTGGGGTTTATGATCTCTCTAGTTATCCCCATTTTTGCCATCTTTGTGTTGAAATCTCTCCACCTAATGATCTTCCCATTTTCCGCCATGTAATAGCTAAACCCCTTTTTCTGTTCCATCCCAGCATTGGTTTGATTCTGCATAGGAGGGTTTTTGTCCAAAACAGGGGAAGTGCTTTGAAACTTGTCCTCTGGGTTTCACCTATCAACACTCACTTCCCTATCCTTATCCTTTCTTTTTGGGGGTTTCCTATAATTAGGGAGCTTTCTCTTTTTGATTTTCACGCCAATCAGATACTTCTCACTATCAGAATCCATGTCTTCCTCATTATATTCCTCTTTACAGGAAATAATCATAGTGCTCTAGTTTTTTGGGGTTACCATGATCTCTTTTTTAACTTTCACTAGAGTGCCCTTTTTCTTCTTTGAAGAGGAGCTCTGGATGGTCTTTTTAATCTCATAATCTTCATCATCCTCAGAATGCAAGCCCGTGCTATCCTCTGTGTCTGAGGGGACATGGTCCAAGCCTGAAGTCTCCATTTCCTCTTTCTGGTTCACCTCTTTACCCATAATTTGGGCTTTAAAGTAATCATAGATGAGCAATAAGAGCCCTTCATGTAGTGCAGGGTTAGCTATACCTTTTTCTCTATAACCATTGATATTATCATTTATGGAAGCATAAAGGTAAAAGCGGATAGAAACTAGCATGCCATGGCAAAAATGATTCAAAAGAATGAAGTGGTGGGTGCGGATTCTATCAAACCTAGAGTCCAAGGTTATGTAGTAGATGATGGCACGGAGCACAAACCGCCACAAAATTTTCATCCCATCAGGAAAGTAATGGGTGTCGACCTTGGTGAACTCATTCTTTTCCTCCTCATCTCTCACAAAGTCATTGATGGCAGCATCTGAAATCTTTTGGTCTTTGTAGAATATCTTCCCAACTATGGGAATCCCTATCATCGCTGAGATAACTTCTTCTATCACAGTGAACTTTCTACCCTCAATTTCAATGCTGCCTTCGTCCCAGTTTTTGACAAAAAATTTAGTAACAGACGGCTTCCTACCATGGAGCCTTTCTATAAAGGTGGAAATGCCCCCATTTTTGAGGTACTTCCAAACCTTTGTCTGCCTTTTCCATTTTTTACCATCCTTCACGGGCTCCCTCCTGTTCCTTTCTCCACCCATAGCTGAAAGATTGAGAATCGTTAACAGGGGCAAGCTTCTATGAAAATATTAACTCTCAGAATAGTTCCAGAAATGCCTTATGTTATGCCTTATGTCATAAGTTACCTCTTTACTTCCGAACACCCAGAAAGTGTGCAGGGTTTGATAGTAGCTATTGCCCATACAACTTGTCATGTACTTTCCTTTTATGGCAATGCCATTTCCCAGCTTATCTTTCGTGGTCATGATTACTTTTAATTTTTCCTTCCTTCCCAAGGATTCAATCATAATCGACTAAATCCAAGGCTTCACGTGGCATATCTCTGGTGCAAAGCCAGCGTATCTTCTTGTCACTTCACACTACCCTATTGGCAAAGTAATCGACAACTTGGTTGCCTTCTCTGAACACATGGGTTATGTACACTCTATCAAAGGAATTAAAAAGTCCACTTGTCTCCTCTATCATGTTTTCTATTTTCCACAAAGGTGGGTGGATATTGTTGAGGCAGTTGATGATGTTATTTGAGTCACCTTCTAACAAGAGTTGTTTGATTCCCAAATTGTGGGCTAACTTAGTAACTTGGAGGGTGGGATTAGCTTCCGCATAGTGGTTAGTTTGAATGCCCAACTGGAAGTTGACAAAAACAATGCCATAACCAAATAAATTTTGAATAATTCCACCACTTCTCGCCCTTCCTAGATTGTCTTTGGCAGCACCATCGAAGTTGGCTTTTGACCAGTCTTTGGGAGGACTGCACCAGGTGCAGCTTTGTCTCTTACCCACAAAATTCTTGGGGTCAGCAACATCCCTGTTACCTGCAAAAGGCTTAGTATTCCAACATGAGACAAAATTCTCCAGCAGAGCATAAAGAAGTTTTTTAAAAAATATTTTGGGGTTGGCACTACAATCCCTGAAGATGCAGTTATTGCGCTCTTTCCATATGTCCCAACAAAGGTGAGGCAACACCTAGGACCATATTTTATGAAAGGCCATATTTTTGAAGGGCTAGGTCCAATTAAAGAACAACTCCTTGACCGAGCAGGGGAAGCACCATTGCAGACCAAAAAGAGATAGGATAAAGTGCCAAACAGAGATGGTAAAGGTGCAATGAATAAAAAGATGGTCCACTGATTCTTCTTGACAGAGGCATAAGGTGCATCTATTAGTAATAGGGGTGCCTTTCTTAGTAAGGTTGTCAACACTGAGAATACAGTTTTGGAGCAAGAGCTAGAAAAAAACATTGATTTTTGGAATAAGGCCAGGAAGCCAGGCTTTTGCCCAGAAGGGTGAGGCATCTTAGGTAACAAGAGAAGAATAAGAAGAAGGGACAACTAATATTGAATAATAAAACAACCGCAACTTCACAAATAAAAAACATGAAAGAAAGATGCAATACAATGAACATGATATTTTGGGACAAATTGTCCATGGAAAAAGCTCGAAGGGAAAACAAGTACTGTAGATGAGGAACTTATATTAAACTTCAGCAAATTAAGAGATACAAAAACTACTTTCCTCTTTCTCATAGAGCTTCCACAATCTCCCAATTTTTCCTACTGAGATCCCACAACTGCTATCCCCAACACTATCACTGTGCCCTTGTTAACACTGCAAAACTTATTTGCTAACACTGCAAATGCTTCTCAAACTTGTGTTCCCCAAATACCCAATAACCCTCTTTTATACTACCCTCATTGGAAAACCAACAGTCAAGATTTATCCTTAATTAATGACTGAGATAAGAAAACAACTTAACAACCAACAAAAAATCAATTGCAACGTGTTCATAAAACAGTCAAATAATTAAATAAATAATTGTTCCTACCCTAACAAATTTGTTTAGAAAATAGTTATTTACTAATTCTTGGGTATGAACGAACAATTGTCTAAGCTACCCGAAACTAACAGCTAAAGGGAGACTCCCACGAGAAACAGATCTGGCATTTTGAAGTTGTCAAAAGAAGGTGATCTGGGATAGTTTGACACAATGGGTGCATCTCTTTGGTCAGCCAACATATCGAACAAGGCCTCCCGGGATGTGCTATTAGATTCTAGCAATTTTGTAATTCTCAGTGATCACAACAAATCTAAAATTGTTTGGCAGAGTTTCGACTATCTTGTCGACATTGTGTTCCCAAGGATGAGGTTTGGTGCACACCAAAAGCTAGTCTCTTGGAAAATTTCACTAGATCTTGCTCCTGGGAATTTCTCCTTTCAGTTGGATCTATCTGGCACCAAATAATTCGTCCTAACATGGAACAATTCTATGCAGTAAATTGGGCAAGAGAAACTTGGGATGACCTTGTTTTCTGTCTCATTAGAAATAAAAACCAAAGCCTTCTACAATATCAACGTTGAAAGTACTAACTCTTGTTTATATTTCACATATGCATTGATGTGTATAAAGAATGCACTTTGATGTTATGTCCTAGTTAAGTCTGAAAGAATGCAAGTATATGCTTTGCTTGATGACCATAAATGGAGCATGTTTTGGTCTCAACCAACAGACCCATATTTATTATACTGCGTTTTTAGAATCTGCTTATCATTTTTAACAAATGAACAATTTCTAAAATAAATGACAATTAATAATAATATATAAAAATAATTGATTTTTGCTTAAAATTATCAGCGCCATATTTTTACTTTTTAACAATTTAAAATTAAAAAAAATTCTTCACAAAAAAAATTATCAATATGTTTTTTACATATTATAATTTACCCAAAAATATTCATATTACGTTTTAGACAATTTTATAAAATAAACTACAAACAAGTTGAAAAAAAATCTTTTATTTTTTTCATATAAACAAAATTTTATTATACAAATAAAAATAATAAACAAATAATTTCTATATATACAAATATAAATAACAATCTCCCTACCAAAAATGATATATCAAAATTTTTTTAATAAAAATATTAAATATAAAAAATAGACATACAAAAAAACACTTAATTTTTGTCATGTCCAAAATTTCTTAAAAATGAAATGCGTAAGGATTGAATACCATTATTTCACAAGCAAGAATTATACATTCTTGACAAGTATGATTAAGTACACTTTATACACAAGTGGCTGGATTTCTCTAAAGCGAAATTTAGGTAAAAATAAAAAAAAAATCAGCTTGAAATACGAGCCAAATTCAAATACACAATCCTTGCTATGTGCTGATGAAAAGAGGTGAAACTATATTATTGTTTAATATTTTCACTGAAATTTTTAAATGCATTCTATATTTGTTATTTTTTTTTCCCTTTTAAAACTATCTTAGGTTTTTTTCACTGCTAGCACATCTCTAATTGTAGCACACATCTAAATGCGCCTTAAAAGACAATCTAATAAAGTAGTAAAAGTGAAGTAGTGTGAGAAATTTTTTCATTAATTTCTATGTATGTATTAATTATCTATGCATGTAAGCATGTATGTATGTATGTACTCATGAAAGTATGTATGTATGCATGTAAGTACATGTTTATGTATGCATGTAAGTATGTATTTATTAATCTCTAAATGTTAAAACATCTTATATCATTAGCTTGTCTTTTAAGAAACATTTAGATGTGTGCTACATTTAAAGATGTGCTACATATAGTAATTTTAGAAAGAAAAAGAAAAAATAAAAATTGTAATTCGTCCTACATTTTATAAATGGTTATATATATATATATATAAAACATCATGAGATTTTAAATATGTAAGTAGATATAAGTTGTATTCAGATAAAAACGATGCAACTGTTTAAGAGTCGTGGAACGTGCAAAGCTTGCTGCGAATTAGATAAAATCCCATGCCAAAAGTCTTCCTTCATTAATTTCCCGTTGCTCTTCTCGATGACATTAATTCCCCTGTTGCTCTTCTTCATAACTTTACCACATATGGCTGGACTTATTTGCCGGGCCAAAAGTCTTCATATATTTATTCCCCTCGATGACTTTACCATATCCGTCATTTTCTCTCTCCTCTCTCCTCTCTCCTCTCTCCACCGTGACCGACCTTTGCACGTATGTCTGGGTTTGTTTCTCTCTACTCTTTCACTCGCAACACAACCAAAGATATTTTCATACGTTGGGAACAACCGTCAACTTAATTTTCTGAATGACAGTCAAATTCAATTATTTTTTAGGTCCAACGTTAATGTCAGCATTCACTGGCAGTCATCTTCAGCTTTTTTGAGGTTCAACGTTAACGTGCCCATTCATTAATACGTGCCCATTCATTAATACGCTCCTCGATAATATATTTAGTTTTAAACCAATTAAACACAGTTTTCCGGCCATTATATATTTAAAGCACTGCCTTAAGTAGCGTAACTTCCCTGTCAAAATTATTGTACATGCACTCAACTTCTTTATAATGAATTTCACCTTTCGCGTCTGACAAATAGGGACATTTTAAATCTAAGGAGACGGCTATGCAGCCCACTAAATCTACCAGATTTGACAATTTGATAGTAAAAACGATAAAACAGTAGTTTTTCAGTTATTAATTTAACTAATAAATGTTATAAAACAGTCAAATCTAAGGGGCTCTGGGAGTTGGGAGTGAGGTTGCTCTTTCTGGCCTGTTTCCGGCTGGGCATTCCCGTTGTACTTCAGCGATGGACGAAATCAGGAAAATGTTCTGCTTAATCCTGTTCTTTGTTTTCACAGTCTGTATCCACCTGAAAAGTTCTGATGGTGCAGGCGAAGGTGGAGATGCTCTTTCCTTGGGCGGATCGATTACTGGAAATCAGACTATAATTTCAAAGAATGGCACATTTGAATTGGGGTTCTTCAGCCCAAATGGAACCAATAACTGGTATATCGGCATCTGGTATGCCAATTTAACAGAGAAGACATTTGTTTGGGTGGCTAACAGGGAGAATCCCATGAGAAACAAGTCTGGCGTTCTGAAGCTGTCAAAAGAAGGTGATCTCGGACTGTTCGATGCAGAGGGCTCGTCTGTTTGGTCTGTCAATGGGACCAAGAAGCCTTCCCGTGCGGTGATATTAGATTCTGGTAATTTTGTAATGCTCAGTAATGACAACAAATCTGAAACTGTTTGGCAGAGTTTCGACTATCCTGTGGACACCTTGTTGCCAGGGATGAGGTTCGGTGGACAGCAAAAGCTAGTCTCTTGGAAAAGCTCATTCGATCCTGCTCCTGGGATTTTCTCCTATCAAGTGGACCCATCCGGGGCCATACAATTCGTGCTAAAATGGAACAATTCTGTACAGTATTCGGCAAGCGGGATTTGGGACGGCGAGTCTTTCAGTCAATTTCCAAGGATGATAAACCAAGTCTTCTTCTACAATGTCAGCGTTGAAATTACTAATTTTAGTTGGTATGTCAAATATACATTAATGGGTACCAAGAATGTCCTCTCACGTTACGTCCTAGTTAAGGCTGGAGGATTGCAAGCATATGGTCTGCTTGATGACGGTAAATGGAGCCTGTTCTGGTCTCAACCAGCAGACCCATGTTCCGTATATGGTCTGTGTGGCGCTTACGGAACCTGCAACTCCAACAATATTCAGTTCTGCAGCTGCGTTGAAGGTTTCACCCCAGCAGACACTCGCGCCTGGAATTCACAAGAGTCGTGGTCGACTGGCTGTGGTCGGCAGAGCCCCTTAAACTGCGATGCAGAAAAAGGCAGCACGGACGGATTCGTGAAGCTGAGCGTCACGTTGCCTGATGCTGATTCCGCATCGTCATACCCTGCAACCACAAAGAAAGATTGCCAGATAGCCTGCCTCCTCAACTGCTCTTGCACTGCGTTTACTTTCAATCCACCTTCAGGGCCCTGCCAAATTCGGTCAGGAGATTTGTTGAACATGCGTAGCTCTCTTCCATCAAACAGCAATTCAAATGTCTTTGTTCGAGTAGCTGTCTCTGTACTTCCAAAGTTTGATCCAACATACTCATCGAAACGCAGAACCACAAGTATTATGCTTGGTATTGTTGGTGTTGTTACCATTGCTTTGGGCGTCTTCTCAATTTTAATGTGGCGGAGGCATCGGCAGAGGCTTTGGCTACGATCTATAGAGAGGCGTCCAGATCCCTCGAATTCTTTTCTTAGAATGTTTAGTTACATGGAGTTGAAGATTGCAACCAGGAATTTCAGGTCTAAGCTTGGGAGCGGAGGATTTGGCACGGTGTACAAAGGACGGCTAATAGACGGTACACTTGTGGCCGTAAAGAAGATGGAGGGTGTACAAAGACAAGACGAGAAGCAATTCCGAGCAGAAATCAGTTCTCTGGGAAATATACAACATGCCAATTTGGTCAGGCTTCGAGGGTTTTGTGCACAAGGATCGAGAAGGTTTCTGATTTATGATTTCATGCCTAACGGCTCTCTTAATTCCTTACTCTTGTCAAGTAAATCCAAAGGTAAACAGAAGGTACTCAATTGGAAGAACCGATTTGAGATCGCGTTAGGCATTGCAAGAGGACTACTTTATCTCCACGAAGAATGCAGAGATTGCATCATTCACTGCGATGTTAAGCCAGAAAATATTCTTTTGGACAATAATTTTTCACCCAAGTTGGCTGATTTTGGGTTGGCAAAGCTTGTGGGAAGGGATTTCAGCCGTGTGTTAACAACAACAAGAGGAACAAGAGGGTATTTGGCTCCAGAGTGGATCTCTGGTCTTCCCATCACTCCCAAGGTTGATGTATACAGTTTTGGTATGACACTCTTGGAAATCATATCCTGCCGAAGAACTCTGGATCTAACCGTGCAAGATTCCAGTCAGTATTACTTTCCTGCATGGGCTGCAACTCAAATTTGCAAGGGAATCACAATCAATATTGTGGAGGGTAGTGCAGAGGAGAGAGAAATTGAAGAGGTAAGAAGAGCAAGTATTGTAGGTTTGTTATGCATTGAACATGATGAAGATATGAGACCAAGCATGCGGGAAGTTGTGTTGATGTTGGAAGGGAAGATGCAGCCACAAATTCAGCAGATCCAATGCTCTGCGCTCATGGGCAAGCAAGCAGACCGAAGGTACACTGATAGCAGTACTGATACCTAATGTTATTAGATGGAGGCTTCTGATGCTCCGACCCTTGACCAAGGTAAACTGAAAAAAAAGGCTCCTTTCTAAATTTGCCAAAGGAGCTCAATCATTACTAGAAAGCTGTTAAGCCCTCTACCCTTTAGGAGGGTCTCGTTTCAGGGGTAATTGTTGTTGGTTGCTTTTTTTTTTAAAAATAATTCAGGTTTTTTTTAGGTTATTAGTTTTTTTTGTTGGGTGTTTTCACTTTTTGTGAGTTTCCTTCTCTTCAACCTTTTAGCTGATTTGTAATGGTTTGGGCCCTCTCCCATTTTATCTAATAGAGTAACATGAAATCCACTCATTTGAAAAAAAAAATCATCGAATCATGTGATTATCTTAACTTGTAACCTATAGTCGAAATGATAAAGCTCCTACTACTTTATATGTTTAAGATTTTGGCGATAAGTCCTCTTTAGATAAAGTTACCTTCTCTCTGTTTGTCAATATTTTCTTTGCCATTACAAGTTTGACCAATCATCATTGTGTACTTGCTCAAGATATTTTTCCCCCTAAAAAAGTAGTGTGGCTTGAAATCATGTCTTGTTTGAAAATTTAGTGCCATCACAATTTTTTCCTTAAGATGATGTTATTAGCTACCTCTACACTTTAAAATTTTGATTTCAAAAGTTTGACCCATCATCATTGTACACTTGTTCAAGATATTTTTTTCTCCTAAGAAATTATTGTAGCTTGAAATCTTGTCTTCTTTGAAAATTTAGTGTCATCATATTTTTTTCCTTAAGCTGATGTTATTAGCTACCTCTTTTGGTGAAGTTGTTTGGTTCTAAATGAGCCCACCAAGGATCAAGTATTGTTGAGTGCAAGACTCTGACACCATATGGGATGAGGTCAGGATTGTGTCCCAGATAGATTTTGGCGAAATGCATACCCATCGGTCCTTGGCTCTTAGCCAAAAAGCTTCTGAAGCTCCAAAAAAAAATACATAATCACAAGTATTGTGGTAGATATTGCTGCTATTGTGCACCATTGCTTTGGGTATCTCTCAATTTTAATATGGTAGAGGCATCACAAGAGATAGTGGCTAGGATCAATGGAGATGCTTTTAAATTCAATGAATTATTTTCTTAAAATGTTGACCTACATGGAATTGAAGATTGCAGCTAGGAATTTAAGGTCTAACCCAAAGAGTAGAGAATTTGACATGATGTATAAAGGACACCTAATAGGTAGGACATTTTTGGTCATTAAGGAGATGGAGGGTTTAAGAAAAGATGAGAAGCAATTATGAGCAGAAATCAATTCTCTTAGAAATATACAACATGGCAATTTGGCCAGGCTTTGAGGGTTCTGTGCACAAGGATGAACAAGGTTTATGATTTATGATTTCATGTCTAATGACTCTTTGAATTCCTTACTCTTCTCAAATAATTCCAAAGGCAAACTTGAGGTACTCAACCAGAAGAACCAATTTAAGATCGCGTTATGCATTGCAAGAGGATTACTTTATGTTCATGAAGAATGTAAAGCTTGCATCACTCATTGCAATGTTCAGCCCAAAAATATTCTCCTGAATAATAATTTTCACACATGGTGGTTTATTTCAGGTTGGAAAAGCTTGTGAGTAGATATTTTAGATGTATCCTAACCACAACAAGAGGAAAAAGAAGATATTTGGTTCCATAGTGGATCTTTGATCTTCCCATCTGTCCTAAGGTTGATGTCCATTTTTGTTATGATTCTCTTCGATATCATTTCTCGCCAAAGGAATCTTGATTTAAGTGTACAATATTCTAGTAAGTATTACTTTGCATCTTGTGTTGCAACTCAAATTTACAAGGATAACATAATTAATATTTTCGAGGAGGGTGTTACAGAGGAGAGAGACATTGAAGAGCTTTGAAGAGTACACATTATAGCATTGTTATGAATTAAAAATTATAAGGAAGTCAGGTCGAGCATGGGGCAAGTAGTGCTAATGTTGGAAGAGAAGACACAACCACAAATTCTACATATCTAGTGCTTTGCACCGATGGCCAAGAAATGTTCTTGAAGGAACACTGATAGCAGTGGCGATAGTTGATGCTTATTGTGTATAATGAGTCATATTATTTGAATAATAAAGCTGATTTAGTTTACAAAATTTAACTTTTTGAAATTGATGTATGATTATAAAAATATCTACATATAAATAATAGCTATGAATGAATTTTATATAGAAAGATATTTAGATTATTTATAAATTTTATTATGTTTTTGATGCGGGGGAACCTCGACCTTGGAGCATTATGCCAAGTTGCATAATATTGATATGTTTAAGTCATTTAAAATTGTATTGATTTAAATTTGCATTGAAATTGCATTGATTTGTAATCAAAAGTTGAACAACATTATGTAATATCGGGTAGATGAACGGTTTGTCTAACTACCCTAGAATCTCTATAAAGAGACAACATGTAACCGAATAGAGGAGACAGAGAGTGAAAAGCTATGGGAAAATAGAGTAAAGAAGATAAGAGAGAATTAAAATCGGCTCTCTAGCGGCAGCCAAAGAGCAATGCATTTGTAACTGCAGTATTCATATTAATGAACTTTACTTATTAGAGATTTGTTTTTTCTATCTTGCCATGTTAATGATTTTTGCAGTTTGGTTTCTTGGTTTTGATTTATTTTATGATAGAATACAACAGTGGTATGGAATCAGGTTTGTTCATGATTCCCAAATTAATATTAAAGAGTTTATTTTGTTTGTGAATTGGTTTATGACAGTCTTGTTTGGGACAATGGAAACCTTTCTTTTGATAAAGAATGTGTTTAAGAACTAGATTGTTAATCTATGATGGTGTTTAGGTCTAAAATGGTTTTTTTTCAAAGAACCGTTATTCAACTATTTTATTGGTTTCAAAATATGAAAGACTCTCTTAGGAAAAAAAAATGCAGTCTTAGTGCGCGGGGCTCTATCTTCCAAACCAACCGTTGGATCTTGCTAAGATTCAAGTATATTGGTGATAGCCTAATTTTCACCATCCTCACTGGAGCAATCAATGAGTTTTTATCCGGTTCAAAATTTATTCATCTCTGTGTAAGAGTCTATCAAGAGTAGCATGAATGTCATATTGAATTATGTTTTGAAGGAACTGGTATGGTGTGTCTAGAGAAAGAAAGTTAGAAGATGTAGAAATTCATTATTATTATTGGAGTATATGAAAATTGAGAGCCTCTAGTCTATGTGTATAGAGAAGAAAAGATATAATCTGCAAAGATAAAGGTATCTTTGAAGTAGATTTAAGAAAGATTATGGAGCATTTTGGAGAATGGATGAGTGGGTTGATTTTATATTGAATCAGAATGGTATCAGAGCTCAGAAGATTCTGAGAATATAGAAGGAAATCTACACCAGGCAGTAGTGTGGGTTCTTGGTTGCGAGATTGATCCATCAAAGTTGCAGAAGGATGAAGTTGTTCTTGCATGTGAAAATCTTAGCAAAGGTCTTGGTACTATCTCCATCGAGATGAAACTTGGTAGAAGGTGCACAACGAGCAACCACTAAGCAAAGGGTGGGAAGCATCTTCCAGAATCTTGTGTGGGTAAGATGGTAGTATGGTGATGGTATGAAGCAACAACATGAAGAGTGACTGACTGAAACCAACATAAACTCCATTGATGGGATTCATGTGAAAGCATCAGAGGACGTAGTGGAAGCATTGACCCAGTGATGAAAATAAAGAGGTGAAAGATTTGTTTGCCAAATTATCCCCACAACATTTCCATGGGACATGGAAATCTTTTAAGCTCGTGAGTATGATGCGGGGGCACCTCAAACTTGGAGCATTATGTCAAGTTGCATGACATTGATATGTTTAAGTCATTTAAAATTGCATTGACTTAAAATTTCATTGATTTGTAATCAAAATTCAGACAACATTATGTAATATTGGGTACATGAATGATTTGTCTAACTACCCTAGAATCTCTATAAAGAGACAAAATCTAACCAAATAGAGGAGATAGAGAGTGAAAAGATACAGGCAGATAGAGTAAAGAAGATAAGAGAGAATTAAAACCGGCTCTCTGGCGGCAGCTAGAGAGCCATGCATTTGTAACTGTAGTATTCATATTAATGAAGGCTACTTATTAGAGATTTTTTTTTGCTATCTTGCCATGTTAATGCTTTTTGTATTTCGGTTTCTTGGTTTTGATTTATTTTATGACAAAATACAATAGTCATATGGAATCAGGTTTGCTCATGATTCCCATATTGATATTAAAGAGTTTATTTTGTTTGTGAATTGGTTTATGACAGATTCGTTTGGGACAATGGAAACCGTTCATTTTATAAAGAATGTGTTTAAGAACCAGATTGTTAATCTCTGATGGTGTTTAAGTCTAAAATAATATTTTTTTCCAAGAACCGTTATTCAGCTGGTGTATTGGTTTTGAAATATGAAAGACTGTCTTACAAAAAAAATGATGTCTTAGTGTGAGGGGCTCTATCTTCCAAACTAGCCATTGGATATTGCTAAGATTCAAGTATATTGGTGATAGTCTAATTGCAACCATCCTCACCGGGGTGATCGACGAGTTTTTTATGTTGTTCAAAAGTTATTCATCTCTGTGTAAGACTCTATCCAGAATAGCATGAATGTCATATTGAATTATGTTTTGAAGAAACTGGCATGGTGTGTCTACAGAAAGACAATTAGAAAATGCAGAAATTCATTATTATTATTGGAGTATATAGGAATATTGAGAGCCTCTAGTCTATGTATAGAGAAGAAAATATATAATCTGTAGAGATAAAGGTATCTTCAAAGCAGATTTAAGAAAGATTATGGAGCATTTTAAAGAATGGATGTGTGGGTCGATTTTAAATTACATCAGTTTTCCAATTTTATTGTACAAATGATAAATTTAGTATTGTAGAAAAAATAAATTTTATTTTTAATTTATTTTGTGAGGATTCATGTTGGTTGGAGCATCTAGCTATATATGGCCTTAGCTTAATCTTATTATAGTATAAATATGAAATAATCTTACCTAAATTTTCTTCTTGTAGAAAAGACTTCACATGTAATGAATGACCCTCTCTCAAATTCTTTGTATTTAGATATAGGTTTACATATTTATAATTTATTAGCATTCATTCTTAGAAACAAATAACTAGTTGATAAGTAATTGCATGCGTCACAATCTTGCTGGACTATTTTATCCTTGCCATAGAATTGAAATAATTTTCATATTTTTAATTGAATTCAATTTACATTATATAAAAAACAACATGCATTAGTTATCATAATACTTATTTTATTAGAAATGGAAAAGAAATATGTAAAAAATGAACAATACCAGGAAAGAATCTAAGCAAGTGAATGCATAAAAGAAATATTACCATAAACAAGGAGAGAGAAAGCTCCAAGATTCAACACAAGAAGGCAAGATCTTTGAAAGGGGAAAGCAAAAAAAACCCCTTGTGACATTATGAATGAGGCATGAAAAGCCTAAGAAGAGGAGAGAGAGAGAGCGAATTGCTCATACAATAATTTGAGAAGAGGAAGAAACCTCATTAGTCCATGGAGAGAAGAAGAGACATCTCTTTAATAGATATGTGAGAAAGGAGTTGCATGGTAACTCCCATATCTATGTATGCCACATTTCATAAAGTGTGTGCCACTTGTGTTATTTCCTCTTAAGGAGGAA
>MU224811.1:317258-346399 GCA_018584345.1 Thuja plicata | reverse complement strand
TGGCTGGGATTGGCCTCCTGCCACTTCTTCCAAGTTCCCCCGCCTGGCGCTTGCTATCTCCCCGCCTAGGGCGGATGACAAAGAAAAAGAAAAAGAAACTGTTGATAATGATGGTTGGTCGCTTCCCGACCCTCCAGTCAATCCCACTAAGAAGTGGGGATCGGATGATCAAGATCCGCCACCTTCTGGAACTGCTCTTGCTGCCTAAAATGGCATTTGTTTTTTTTGATGAATAGTTTTATGTATCCGGCTTAGCCGTGTGAACTCTGCGGGGTGATTCTTTATCCCCCGGCCCTTTTTTGTGGATATGTAACTTTATTATTTTTTAATAGAAAGGGACTATTCATCAAAAATAAAAAATAATATTATAGTTTATAAATCTGTGGAGTCTATGCAAATTCAAAAAGCATAAATGATTTTTATAAGAGTCCTTAGGGTATGATTTTTTACAGTATTTTTGCATAGCATATAAACTTATTTTATATGAATTTATATGTTTCTCAATTTTTTGCCAAATATTTTTCTTGATCCCTAAATTGAGCCAAAATTGTGGGTTGCCACACCGAATTTTTAAAAGTTTTGAATCAAAACTACAATAAATGGTAAATACAATGAAAATAGAATTGGGCAAAGATTTACAATGTTGTCAAAATCCAACACCCACAATACATGCATAAATATACATATTATGAAGTCAAACATATCGCTAGTGCTGAAAAATTCAATATACAAACACATTTATACAGTTTTTACTTAAAAAATAGAAAACCTGTACCCACACAACCTACAAGCATATATACAATAGGAATGCATACAGATTCACAGACAATTTGTTTACAAAAGATACGGAAAACCCAATGCTTGAGCACGAACACATACGCAATAAACAACTTAAGCACCAAGCATACAGAATGAAATATCTACCAACAAAAATAGAAAATATACTTAAACCTTACAATATTTAGATAATTTTCATCAATTTAGAAAGACATGTCACTAGTTAAACTTTTTCCAATTATCTGATGAATGTGACAACATTAAAAATACATATATTAATCAAACTTAACATTGCTTTACAAATGTCCTCAGGGCGTGAAAAATAACCTACCAAGGACAAATAAGAACTAAAGATCATATGCTTAATTTAATTCTAGAAGACAGCTCTATGAGTAAATCTTTTACTTTTAGATCCAATATTAATTTCCCACAAGCAATATAGAAACCTAAAGGGTATAACTGACAAATGGCAACCGGTCCATTAATTTTTAAAAACAAAAATATCTACAAAATGAATTAGTATTTTCTATACTAACCTTCAAAGGGAGCAGAATTACAAAAGCAAATAAGTGATACGTTTTAAAAAAATAAAGAAAAAATAGTTCAAAGCAACTTAGGAGCATTTACCCCACACTACATCTGTGCATATATACATATATGCAATAAAAATGGGAAATGGGGATGAAGATATGGCTGATATTTTGGGCAAAAGTAAAAGGTTCTCACTTAAAGACAGAATGACCACTTTCACCCAAGGCAAAAATGGTTGCAAACATGGAACATATGGTAGTCACTTGATTTTTCACAAAAGATAAGGCACGTGTCCTATTATTGCATGGGGAGAAAAATAGGTGGAATCTTGCATGGCGATAACTGGCAGCTGCAAGGCTCGGTAGCTATACAACATGCAGTGTCTAGATAGCATAGGGGGATGCCAATTATGAAGGCCCTCTGATTTCATTTAACATTATTGAGGGAAAAGAAAGAGGGCCAAATAAGGGTGCCTTGTGGGCAGAGGATATGGAGTGCATGGAGTGGCTGGACAGACAGGCTCCCCAGTCTTTCATCTCAAGAGCTGGCTTCTAGTTATTCTGACCTTTCATCCAAAATCCCACAGAAAGATTTTCAACCTTGAATGGTTTACTTCATAGAAATGTCATTGTTTGGAGAAAAGGAGTGGTTTACTTCTGTTGTTCTCGATATTCAAACAATGATATACAGGCTCTTAACTCTTATCAGAGGGTATATTTTTTTAGGTCTGGTCATTTCTAGTTTTTGGTCTGGAAGATAATGCAAGTGACAAAATTGATCTTTATATCAATTATTTTTATGCCACTACTAGATTGTGGTAGTATGTATTTTTCTGTAATTAGTTGGTCATATACCTATACATATTTGCATATATTTTATTGGCAAGTAGAAATAAAAATCTCAAATTTGAAAAGGAGATGTCTCATCCGATTAGGGCTGCTAGTACTGGGTATTGGAAAGCCATAGGTGCAGTTAAACCCATTACCACTTAGATTGGTGGCAGGTGTGTGGGTATAAAAAAGGCTCTGGTTTTCTATGTTGGAAAAGTACCCAAAGGAAACAAGACTAACTGGATCATGCATGAGTACCGCTTGCTGATGTCACTAGGCCTACAAGGAAGAAGTGTTGCTTAAGGGTACTACATCACTCCCTAAATTATTCTCTTCTTTATGTTTCTATCATTCTATGTATATGGGGCGTTATGTATCTTGATTGGTAGTAAAATTCACACTTCAAAACATAGGATTTCATTGTAACATAGTCATGACAGAAGCCATTCCTCGTGGAAGTAGTGTAGTATTATGGTTTAGTGTTGGTGGCACTTTTGGATTGTGTTAAAGATAAGTCTAGATTTGAGGACTTTGTGTGAATTTTTTCATGTTCCTGATGACGATAATTTTTGTTGTTGCAGCTGGATGACTGTGTGCTTTGCCGAATATATAACAAGAGGAGCAGGGCTGAGAAGCTAGCAAAGGAGCAGAAAGAATGTTCAACAGACACACCAATTGAATCATTTCATGAAAAAGTCAATGAAAGGGATACTAAAATGTTGCCTACTGAGATTACCATCATGAACTCAAGCATGGAGTATTCAGAAAGAACTTCTGAATATTCAAGCAAATGTGCCCCTTCTTCAAATTACAAGGGAGGTTCTGAAATAACCTCCAATAATAAGTGCAACTCAAACCACCTTTGTCAATAGAATTTGGACACTTCAAATGTTGCCAGTGCCTCAGTTAAATAATGATACATATTTTACTTGGTTAAAAACTACAAATTTGCGTGTTTAATTGTATGCTTGCATTCTTTGTTTATTTCTTCTTGCTAGAAATGTACAAAAATGATGGAAGCAGTTAACTACAATGTGATAGAAACAATGAAAATGAATAGACTTATGTAGGAAATGATTGAAATAATTTACCACAGAAAAAGAAGAGTAAAAAGTACCGTAGAGGTAAATAGCTACTGTAGCTGGTGTTTGTTGTGAGTTCCCTTCCAGTATTTGCGTATAACAAATGTTGTTGTGTTTGTGTGCTCTCAGCTTTCTTGTGGTAGGTAATTTTATTTGACATAGTAATTTTTAATTTATAGAACAAGAGGGCAGCGGGGCTGAGAGCATTCAGGAAAATGCATTAAGAGCAAACCTAACGCAATAACTATAGAAGACCAGTGTCGCCAAGAAAACCTACAATAATAATTGTACGATAAGAGCAAAGGACATCAAGTATGAATAGAATGCTATTGAGTTGAAATCAAATCAAATATCTTCACAGTGAGAGAACATTCCGATGGGACTTTAGTAGGCCTGCTGGCACTGGCTATAATTAAAAATCAGCAGGATCAGACTCTCACCTTATTGAATGGCCTAGATGTTCCCAATGGCAGTCATTGGGCTCTCCAAGACTGTCAACCATTGATCGACCAAAACAGCCAGGGCATTCCAAAATGGAAACGCCTATGGCGTAATTAATTTAATTAAAAAATAGGTTAATAAATTAGCATGATATTTTAGGAATGAAATGGAATGGATTGAGGAAGTTTAGTTTTGGGAATAATTGGGAAGTATGATGATAACATTGTTTAGAATCTATTTGATAAGGTGTAAAATAAAAACTTTTAATATACAAGATTTGTACTCCTATAAGTTAATATGGGTTGATTTTAATCTTCTAAAGATCAAACCAAATTATCATGGCCTTGATTTTATATATGAAAATGAATAAATATTCTTAGAATCAATCTATTAAGAATTGCACATAGACTTATATTGATATTTTCTTCTAAATGTTTACTTGCTTCGAGGGGGGATAGTATTTTAGATACCTTTAAGAAAGTTTCTAGACAACTAGTATCAAATTCTATGGCTCAAACACCTAAATGAACCAATTTCATGAGTTGGAGCAAAAATTTGAAGACAACATTCTCAAAGAAGTACACACCTTATATTTTGATATGTCCTTTATCCCTTAGAAATTAAAATGTACACTAATGACTTGTTTTTATTTTTCTATATTAATTAATTTCACATTGAATATCTATAAACACCATTAAATATAGTACCCAGTGACACAATTACAGAACAATTTTTTTTTTTTAAGAATTTGATTATGTAAATTTAAAATTTGGAGTCAATCTTAAACAATTTGGGATTGAATTATTGATTTTGGGGTATGGAGAAGTGGGTATAAACATTGGTGTAATAATTGATATATAAATGCATAACTTATGGGATGCATTTAAACAGGGGTTGTATAAGTTGAATGTGTGAGCATACAAAGCAATTTTTCTTTATCCAACATTGATTAAAAAATGGATTCCAATTTTATTTACAATTATTGAAACATACCATTTTTGTCTATTCAATGTGTATCTATCATGTAATTGATCAAATCACACTTTCTATTTTTGAGTCCTCTAGGAGGAGGATTCAACAACTTGGAGGTCTTATGGTTCATGTTATCACTAATAATACATGCCTTTCCAAACACCAAGGATAGTTATTATGCAAAAGTGGGATGATGTCTTAAGTGTGGGACTTGAAACTCTAGATCAACCTCAAAGTGAAGGGTTGGTCCCCTATCTATCGATATCCTTAATGCTGAAACTGATCCTAGGTTGTTTCTTCATCATTAGAAAAATAGATAGATTTTAAATAAAAAATTAAATTAATTGGGATATTGATTAGTTCATGTAGAACTCATCAAGCTATTTTATATCATAAGAAATGAGATAAAATTAAAATCCAAATGATGTTTTGCAAGATTTGTTCTTACTTCATTCAATAATAAACAAGACAAAAGAATGATGAACAATACAAAATAGTATTTTATTGATAAAAAATGTTTTTTATAGCTAGTACAAAGTCTATTAAAACATTCCTCTCTTGAAATAATAAAGATATACCATTATCATGTCTCTTAGAATTAATCTTCTTCAAAAACCTTATCTAACAAGAAAAAAAATACATGTATCTAGGAGGTGTCCCCTTAAATAATTATTTTAAACTATATTGTGATTTCTAAGTCAAACATTTTGGCACAAGGAAAACATCTTCTTAACTTCCCTCCTTAAAAATATCAATTATAACATGAAAAAATCTAGGTTAGCTAGTTTTAACAAGTTAGAAGTCCCAAAAGCTCTCCTTAAGAACCGAACAAGTGACATTGTTTCCATAGATTATTTTAGAATTTATCTTAATGTCACAATTTCTCCCAAACCATTTATTGCATGAATGTATGCTTTAAAATACTTGAATTGTTTTTGAATATTTGTAGGAAAGGTTCTTCGTCACATCATTCAAATTAATTTGGATTATAAAATGTTGTTTAAGGATTAAAATAACCTTATCTCCTTCTATTATGCTCCTCCCATATTGTACCATTCATGAGACACTTATTATTTCATTGTTATCATGCAAAATATACTCATGCACTATTTGACAACCCCTAACATGTAGTTTATTTGTATATACCTTCTTGCATTTCAAAACCCCTTTAGTGATTTCATTTTCTTTTCACTGGTGTATGCTTCTTCTCCTTATGAACATCACTCCAAATTTTTTTATATACTTTTCATAATCTATCAACATAAATGATGGTATTATTATTTTGTCTTATACCAACCTATGGTATGTCCCTTCAATATTTTCTTTGTGTTTGGCATTATATTGCTTACATGTGCTAACTTATATTCCTCTAATCTTTGTGATTGTTTAACAAGTAGTTATTTCCTAGGGTATTAGGTCTATACTCTTGACTTTATCAATCACTTTCCTTTCTACCTTATCCATTACTACTATCCTCGTGCTCATTTATGTTCACTAATCAAACAATCCTACTCATGACATTATGTTATATAATCTTTGTGATTTCCAAGGACTATGGATTTGCATGGTTTGAAGAGATTTAAAGAAGCCTTCATATATATTTCAGTAGAAGCAGTGGTTGATAACATTTTCATAGCATTCATGACAATTCAAAATCATTTTAATTATACTTTTCAGAAGTGAAAATATATCTTACAAGCTTGTATTAAATAAACTTTTTTCATCCAGGTAGTGATCTCTTTATAACTTTCATGAAACCTACTCTTTGTAAAAGCCTTCTTTGTTTCCCTTTCATAACAATCCCTATGAATGTGCACCAGAAACCTATAGATTGTATTTGATAGTATTTTTTTTCTTAAATCTATAAAATATTTTTCATAGGACCTATCACCTTATATTTGACATGATATCTATTAGTCCAATTGCAATGCCACTTTTGTATCACATAATAGTATGAGTAGTGGATTATCAAGGGAAATTTAATTCTCTATTTAAATACAATTAGAAAAGATTCCACATTGAATTTGCAACTACATACAGGGGTTCATAAAGACATGGAAGATTCTTGAAAGGTGTGACTTTACTATTTGACGTGTTTACTAAGAGGAAAACATGGTGACAACTTGCTTGCTAGAATTGAAGCTATATTTTCTCTTTAGACATAGTAAAATATAATCCCTAGTCAATGAGATAGACTAGAAGATATTTTGGTAGAGACGTGTGTGTCTGGTTATAGAAGGGCCTGTTACCCTAATTTTACCCATTGCAACATGACAATCATAAACAACATAAGATTGCATGAAGGTACACCTCTTTAATATTTCTATTCAGTAATGAAGATGAAATACATTTTCCATTGCATTCATATAATCAAATTAAATTGTACTCTAAGTATTGATCACATTCAAATTTTCAAATTCATAATTGATCATTACTTTGTGCATTCAAACTGAATGTAATAAGAAAATGTTTCTTCCATATTACATCTTTTCATATTGAAACTTATAATTAATTACAAAAAAGAAAGCATAATAGAAGTATGAGTAAGCATCCATGCATTGCCTTCTGAAAGTCGACTCTGTGATATGGTAGGTGATTGTCTTTCCTCTATCTAATCTTCATGTTAGTTTTGCATTTTAGGTCTAGGGTCCTGTCCTGCATCATGAAAAGAGAAAAGAGTTAGATCCAAATTGGATCTAAGCAATGCATGGAAACCGAAACAACATACAATAATCAAACTCTTAGAACTGTAAATCTACCAATAACATCAATACAAGAACAAAGTATAAATCTACATCAACTGAATAACAGTATCAAAGGGACATAACTCCATGAAAACTTTTACTGTATATGGTCATTATTCTGCATTATTCAAGAGTTGCTATTTGTAAAACCAGAAATCTGAATTAAAGGGATTTAGTTCCTGTAGCTGAGAAACCTTTTTCAGAAACATCAACATGTTAAGATGGTAAACACAACCAATCAACCAACATTCATACATGAATTTCATTACACATGGCACTCACACACAAACATTGATTGGTTAATTATGTCCACTAACCTAACATGTTGATTTGATGGTGTGTGCAAGCATAATGAACAAAAGTATATTCAAATGTAGAAGGAAGTATGATCTATGAATTCGCTAGTTGCAGATGACAAAGAGAAATGTAGTGAGTGTCACGAGCCCATGCTCGAACCTCACAAGATGCATTATGAAAGAAGGCTAGGGGGTAAGTGCAAGAAGTTGGGTACCAATTCCACGGAAGTCTTGTGGGCTTGAAAACTACCGCTAGAAACAGGCACCCATCTTAGGCTCGGACACCCGATCCAAAATTCAAAAAATGGGTGCCCATTTTTTTTCAAAACGGGTGTCCATTTTTCAAAATGAGTACCCATTTTTAAATTTTTTTTTAAGAAACTCATTTTTACATGCCGATTTATTACATTTAAGAAATAGGTACACATTTTTAAATTTGTGCCCATTTTTTAAAATTTGAATTTACCAAACCACCATTTGCATTGGATTTCAGTTTGGGACAGGTTTCTGTCTTGCCATAATTTTTTGAGGGTCTTCCTAATCGAATTTTTTGATGAAATTAAAACCCATTAGAGATCTCATTGTCTAGATTTTAAAAATATAAATTTTATAGTGATATGATAAATTTTACTAGTTTTACAATATTTATTAATCAAAAGTGGTACCTAAACTTAAAATAGTATTGTTCACTAAAACTTTAATAACCTTTTAGGTTTTTGAAAAAATGAATTATATGTGACCAATCTACATAGAATTTTCTTCAAAATAAAAAAACAATACCCCAAAAAGTCAAATTCTCATCAAATTATGGTGGTCGTACACGAGAGGTTTTGAAAATGTACTTTATAGTCAATTAAAAATTAATAAAAGAATATATTAAATTAAAAAAAGAAAAAATACTCTGACCAATCTTTGATGTGTTAGGTACCTTCCCCCAAAAATATTTAGAAAAATTCATTTATTTACTTCAAAAAAGGGTGGTCGTACACATGTGGGGTATGGTCCTGAGACAAGCATTTTGAAAAAAAGAGGTTTTTAAACATGCATACTAAATATATTTTCTACCATGTGGGGATTCAAATAAATTACATATTTGAAAAGTAGACTCTGAGAACTACAATTTCTATTAGTGAATTTTTTTGAGATTCAATATTTAAGTGCCTCAAATTTTGACATCAATTGGCAGAAAATTTAAAAAATAGGGAAACACTTCTACTTTTTGCCCAAAAGTGGGACTCAACTTCTTGCAGCCACCGTAGGAGTTCATGAGTTCAAAAATGAGAAGATGCAGAAGAAGGAGATGCCGTTCATAAAGGTTGGAACAAGATGCAAGCATGTTGTTACAAGTGTAAATGCTATTGATACAAAATGCAGAGTAAAGTAATGCAGCTGGAAGATGCATATACCATGAAAGATGAATGTTCCAAATTGTAATAGATGTATGTGCAAAGAACAAAGTGCTGCAAAGAAGGGGATGATTTGCTACTTGGAATGATGAGGTAATTGTATTCTATTACTGCACAAGTAAATATTAAATGTAATGTTTTTTGAAATGGAATGAATATGCATATCAATATTATCAAATAACAGTGCATAAGGATTGGTCAAAGAAATAACAATGCATATTCAAAAGAAGAGGGATAATAGTAACACTGTTATGAAGTGTCAAACACATGTATATAGAAGAACTAGATTGCATTGTTACCTAAATAGAAAAGGCATACATGGAATTGCAAACACTATTATCATTAGACTAGAATTCATCTTCATGCTATTTTGAACATGACTATCTTTGAAGGAGGGAAAACAACAAAACAGTGACATCCATTTTTGCAATCAAATGGAAGAAATTATGCATATTCAACAGTGATATCTTTTGTCAAAAATATGCATACATACACAATATTTGAACAAAACAGTGTGTTCTTAAAGGGAAAAATCAGTGAAACTGTTATGGATCAATAATGCAAATCAAATGTTGTTGTCGTTATACATGTGCAAAGATGAAAAAGTAAATAATGTTATTGTCTAATGTTATGGGATGAATGTTTAGATACACCACATGTGTTAGAATGAAAGGTAAACAATAGTGCTATCCTGTATGTTCAATGCAGTGTTTATTCAAAAATGAAAGGTGAGTAATAATGTTGTTATTCATGTTAAGTGACAATGCCATATGCAAAAGTAAAGAGTAAATGAAAGCATCATTTAGGTTTTATCAAAATGTCTTATAAAGAATGAAAATCAAATGACAAGCAATGTGCATATTCAAGTAAACAATGGTATTATTTAATTCTCTTATACATGTTCAAATGACAGAAATAGAGCTTATGCATATTTGGTAAGTCAAATAACAACGTTTTGTCATCAAAGGATTATGCATATATGCTGAAGCAATTGTTGGATGCTATTATTGTGCACGTGCAAATAAATAGTGTATATGCATATATGAAGATGCTATTGTTCGATGTTTTTATTTATGTTTGAATAAAAGTATGTAATCCAAAATGAATATGCATACATAGAACAGAACTTTTCAAATAAAAAGAAAATGTGCATGTCTAATGGCCGAACCCTCTATTTCATAGTGTTTCTCATGGTAATCACGAGCCCATGCTTGAACCCCATGGGTAACTTTTTCACTACAGGTAGTAACTATGTATAAATGTAATGCTTGTCATTTTTGTAGAGAGAGACCATATAATGTAAACCTTAGATGTTATGCATAAAGACAGGGCACAGTCTCAATAGAAATGAAGACATCCAGTATACAGTGGCGAGATTATGCACAAAGATTGACATAGTTTCAACAAAGTGCGACAACATTCAAACATAATAATTATATGGGTGCAGTGGAGCTGAAAAGCTCTTCACAACAGATGCACTGGTGGACATATTTATTAACAAATAAAGACATCAATAGTAAATTTATCAACATTCGCGGGCTCACACCTCCAAACCACAATAGAAGTCTATCTAGTAGAGAACATGAAGAGAAAGGAGAGATGACTTTAACAGCAAAGAAAAGTAATAGAAAAACCCAAAATCATTTGCCACAAAAGATGGATACCCAGATCAGCAAAACCCCAGAATCATGATAAAAGTAACAGTTTTCAAATATTTCAAATCTATCTAATGTAAACAACATGTTCAACCGAAGATAGAGTAGAAATGCAAGAGAAGTAAAGAGAGTAACTTATCTATAAGTTACATAAAGAGAAGTAGTGGCGGAGCCCGAGTTCAATGGAGAAGAACATGTACAACACCATGCATGATGGCATGAAACCAAACTCTTGTTAAACACAAACACTAGAATAATGAAACTCTATTTTAAAGCTAGAACCCACAGTGTAGAAGATATCTCGAGCTCATTGTTTGAAATAGTGAACTCAAGTATCATAAGCATGCAATGAGTCCGAGCTTTGTTAAGATTGAGTTCCATGAACATGTAGATAGCCCGAGCTCTTCATTGCCCACTTCAAGTTGGAGCCTCAGCTCCATGAATGCACACTCATATTTACATACACAGATGGAGTGAAGACATAGAGATGAAGCTATTTTTCATCCTGAAGATCAGAGAAAATCTCATATAAGCAACAACACAATTGATAGATCACAGTGTCGACTTCTAGATTGACAATCCAAACATAGAACAGTAGCAAAGAAGCCAAAAATAGTGCCACAATCACAGCATGGCGGTGCCATAAGGTTAGGGTTTCAAAGACCCTAACATCTTCTTCAAATGCAAAAAGTGAAATGAGATGCGAAAATAATGCCTATGCCAAGTTTTGGTAAATTTGAAATCCACTGTCAGAGATGGAGTTAATGCTTGGTAGACTGCAGTGCACGATAACCACATCCTAATGCCACGACTATACAACATATGCCATGAAGGATGGATATTTTTAAAATAGAGTTTGGTCATGTTGACCTTAGCTATGGTATCGAGTTTGGCATGTTTTGGGTATACGCCATGGGTTAGGGTTTTCATGTATGGTGGAGGTTGGGTTATATGGGTATTGTGTAGTTTTGAGATATTTTATATATGTTGGTAATGTATTGAAAGAAGATGTAATTTTTTTAAATGCCAACATTAGGGGGTTGGATTTAGGGCATGTGTTATGCCTTAGATTTGGGGTTTTTTGCTGTTTTGGAGGCTTTTTGGAGGGGGTTAGATTTTTGAATTTAGTCATGAGAGAGTATATAGCTGAGTCTCTTTCTTAGTTTTAGGAGTTGAGAATTTGAGAGGAAGGTGGCTTAGTGAGCTTTTTGTTCCTTTGCACCTTTTTCATACATTTTATAGCCATTGCTTCATATTTTATGCAGATTGTGTACAAGTGAATGTAAATATTCCTTGCCATATGTTGTACTCTCTCATGTAACTATTTTGCAAATTTTGAAGATAATAAATCTTGTCCCCATTATTCATACATTTTTCTGAGTTTTTGTTATCAGTCCTTTCAACTTTTTTGCATTTAAGTGTAAAGTTATTTACAACATAGATTAAAGAATTGATTTAATTCCTATTCTAGGTTGTTAAGAATAACCTTTTTGCAGAATCTGCATGTTTGTTGGCAGTATTGTCATTGTTTGTGGTATAAACCCTAATAGTGAGTTCTAGGTTAGCCTATTAATTGAATAGTGAATGTTACTACAGATCTCCGTAGTGCATGTCCTGTGGATGCCAACCTAACATTATGATAAGTCTGAAACAGATTTGGTGTATCACTTTTTAGTTTGTTTATTCAGTTTTAGTCACCGTTTCCCTTTTCCCAAATCATAAATCAGTCATAGGTGATATTCCAAATCAAATAGGAACCAAACTAGAATCTAGATATTCCTTCTTAATCAGAGTCCACCAACAACTCAGGAAGGCTTCCATTGTTACCATGAGATATTAGTATGCTCTAATGCCTAAGTTAGGGTGATATTTCAAGGCCTTAACAGGGTCCGTGGTAGAAAAGGTGTGGGGAGTGAGGATTTATTCTTCATTGGACTTGAGAGTGTATTTTAACTCCTCAGACATTTCTAGATTGATTGTGTTTAGTCTTAATCTTGTAAATGTCTAAGGGAGGTAAGTTGCTTGTTCACAAATATTTTTGTCTACCGCTTCTATTCATTTGGTTAGGAGGGAAGGCTTAGGAAACAAATGGTGGGGAGAGTTGGCTTTGACATGACTTGTGAATGTTGAGGAGACACAAGATCAACATATCTAAATGTTTTTAATGGTAAAGGAAATATAGATTTTGGATGCAATAGAGAAGATTGTTGGTGGAGACGTTTGAGACAAAGGATGTAGACATACAAAATTGACTCGGCATTCTCATCATGTCATCCCTAGCATTAGTTATCTAGCCTTTATTAATTAAATAAATTTGAATTATTTCATTAGATTTTTCTATCCATAACTAATTTAAGTATTTATTTAATAATTTTACCATTTTTGTTAATATTAATTATATATTTTTATTAATTTAATTAATTCCTCACTTCGATTAATAAAATTAATGTTTTATTTATTTTGTTTAATAGAAGGGAGTTGCCCCCTTGACAACACTTACCAACAAGAAAGATGTATGAATGAATGATCCAAAAATGGATTTTTTATGCACTATTTCATTGGAAATAAGTTTTAGAGAAAGGATTAAAAGACAATAAAAAATAAATGATGCATCATTTTCAAAGACTCAAGGATACAAGGAATATAACTTCTTTAAATGAATAAGGTAACAAAGTCAAGTTAGCTTTCCTTGCATATTTAAGGAATCAATCGGGCCCAAATTTCACAATAATGAAATCGTTATTTGTATAAGGTTTAACCATATATTGTTGGTGAGGGATATTTACAACACCCCACTCTAAGTAGTAACTGAAGATCTACCAAATACAAGATTAATTCAACGGTTGAGTGTTTATGCCCAAGTAAATTGCATATAACCATATAGAATGAATGTGTGCTCTTTATATAAATTGTCAACTCAAATGAGATTCTAGGTATGGATATAAATATTCATGAGGTTTTAGGTTCAAATATAAATATTCATGATGTTCTAGATTCGAATATGAATATTCAAAAGAAAATAAGTTCATTTTGAAACTTAGATTATAAAATGTAATTGTATATTTAAAAATCTATTAATATAAATTATATATCAAATGGTGAGCCTTACCAAAAAGAATTTGTGCATTTAATACTTGGTGGTGCAGTATCTAAATACTTTATTACTCAACTAAATCCCTCCGCTAATGCAGATTTAAAGGGAAAGATCTTGCCAATCTTTGTATTTTAACTTTTGTTGTTCTTTATGGACTACGACAACAGCCGTGTGAACTCTGCGGGGTGATTTCTGTATCCCCCGGCCCCTTTTTTGTGAATATGTTTCTTTAATATTTTATTAATTGAAAAGGACTATTCATCAAAAAAAAAAAAACTTTTGTTGTTCTTCTCCATGACTTAACTATACTTGCAATTCTCTGCTTGCTTCGTGAACTAGGAAGAAATTATTACTTTTTTGACTATGACGAACTTATTACTTTATGGACTACGACAAACTTATGTGCATAGATTAAAAATTGAGTTGATTGGACTTGTCTATCGAGAAACGTTTCTCTGAACCATTTCCCACGCAACACAAGAAACAAATTGTCCATATGCTTTCAGAAAACATGACCGACAACTTAGTTTTTACGTTGTGAACTACAATGACTAACATATCCATAGATAGATTGAGGCTTATTACATTGTAGACTATGAAGACTGACTTATCCATGGATAGCTTGACTGTTATTTCTTTACAAGCTATGACGATTGACTTATCCATGAATAGCCTGAATGTTGTTATTCTGTACAGATAGCTTGAGTATTCTTACTTTGCTTGACTATGACAACCGACTTGACTATGACAACCGACTTATCCATGGATAGTTTGAGTGCTATTACTTTGGACGAATAGGTTGAGCATTCTTATATTATGAACCACAATGTCTGACTTCATGTCCACAGACAGCTTGAATGTTGTTACTTTAAATAAATAGCTTGAGTATTCTTACTTTGTGAACTACAACGAGTGACTTATCAACAAATAGTTCGAATATGGTACAATATTTTTATCATTTGATAAACGTATCCTCTTGGAGAAGATTCTCTCATCTATTGCATTGCATATTTTTAAAACTTTGAAATATATTTTAATTATCATTTTTAGTTAGTCTCATGTTTTATTATAATAACCTAACTAAATAAGTTAATCAAAAAATCACAAGAAACTAGTGAAACTATTTGGGTTCTAAGTTTCTTTATTCTCTATAACGAAGGAAGTGGTTTTGTAAATAGTTTGGAAAACTTAGCAAGTGATTAGCAAGAGTCTCTTCAAAAATTCAATGTACTACAAATTTTAAATTTTATACATATTATGTCTATCATGGAAACTGATTCAATGAAAGTTTATTTATTCCTTTCTATACGTGCATTCTCAATGCAAATTTGGTAGGAAAAACTCTATTTCTCCTATCTTTCTAAGCCAAGTTTAAATCCATGGAAATGCGTTTTCTTATTTATGAGGCTTGATTCATTTGTTTCAAGGTCCTTTCACATTTCTGTAAAAATAATTTCCCCTTGTTATACCCTAGGCTTTTAGGTTTGCATGTAGTTTGCTAAATACTTTTTCAACTTGATCTTCTCGTCTACATCACCAAAATAGTATGATCTATCTGTATTTCCCACGTAGTCCTCTTCTTGTTTGGTGTTTCACGGAAATTGAATAAAATTAATAGAAACACAAAAATATAAAGAAATTGATTGGTGTAGTAAATAGACAAATAAATCTTATATTGATTCATACAAATTACATAAATAAAAATCTTGATCACATAATCAAGGATCACCTAATAAAAAAGATTAGAAATACATAATTCATTATAAATTGCGTTAATAAATATAGTTCTTGAATAACTCATTTTAAATTGCCTTAACAAATATGGGTCTCCAATGACTTCTACAACTCCCATGCAGATAGTTTCTATGTAGGTCTCATGTATCTGGATGTTTTTATTTTCCTCCTCCTTAACAAGTGCTTTCTTTTAGTTTGACTAAGTATTCTTACGATTCCATGTCTTCTGGTGGGGATATTGGTGATTTTTCTATTCCTTGCACACCTTTGAATATTGTGCAATAAGTTTTTTTTTTAATGGGTGGAGACCTTTGTTATTTATGTTTGAATGAGCGTGTCCTAGCTTTTATTGATTTTTTTTTCTCTCATTACCCCTTGGTTTAAGGATTCAAAATCTAACAAGTCTTAGACTATTATCCATAGGAGGAAGAGGTATCTTCCTAAAAATATTCTAATTATAGGGTGATACCACAATAGTGGGTTACACATTTTTTCCTAAATGGACATTGAAGTCTACATTTTGAGAAAATGTTTCACATTCAGATGCATATTGTCGTTAAACTATTTGAAATCGGAAGATGAAGTAAACTAGAGTCTTTTAGGATTTTCTAACTAGATTCTAAATATATTTTTTTAATTTTTTTTTGTATTTATTTTAATGGTGTTTTTTTTCTCCTACTAAAACTGCTATGTTGCTGAAAACGTCATTTTCAAAAAGGCACAATGACTTCGTACAACATAACTTTTTTTCTAAAATAGATATCAATGCACTTCTTTCAAATTTGGTTTTGTAACATCCATACGGAGGGCATGCAATTGGTTTGATGATAGTATCATGATTATTGCATATTTTATGAATGTTTGAAGTAGAGTCAACTGTAATTTTGACATACCTTGACTGCATAGCTGATAACTTGTTGTGTACTTATCAATATTCAAATTTTTTTTTTTTTTATAGAAAGAAGACTCAAAACCAGAGGGCACTGTTATTTTTCAAATTTTTTTTTCTATTTTCTACTATTTTTCATTGAACGTCAAACTTGGAAGTTTATAGTCGATAGAAAACCTACATCCGATCATGCACGTCAAAATACATAGACCTAATTAATTTAAAATTTGTCAAATATATATTCATTAGAATGTTCATTCAGAGTAATTGTGCGATGCAAAAGGACATCTCCCCATTCTTTCGTTTGAGCCCCGCGCTTGAGCCCCGAAGCCATGAAAACTGCAGATTTTTGTTAGCCTCTGCAAATGGCCTCTATTTAGAGGGTTTCGATACAAAGTAGTTTCAATAGAAACTAATTAGTTTCTATTGAAACTACTTTCTATTGAAAGTACTTTCTTAGTTTAACATGCATATGGGCAAAAAACATAGCAAAATTTTGACTAGTTAGTTTCGATCGAAACTAAGCAAAAAAGGTAGTTTCGATCGAAACTAAGAGTATTTCGATCGAAAAAATTAGGCACTTTTTATTGAAAGTACTTGACTAAATCCTCCCGCTTGCAAATTTCCTAAGGAATTCCTTCCTTCGAAAAAGCGTAACCCACTATTGTGGGATCACCCTATACCTACTTTAGGTGTGTGCAAGGCGAAGCAAGGGACTGATGTTGTGTATGGTGTTGTCCCCATGTTTTGTGTGGCATATTTCATTTGTTTACCCTTTGTTTGGTTTCTTTGGTGTAGTTTCTTTGGTTGGGAGATAGATTGGCTATAGTTGTGTTATCAACTTTACTCTTGTGTTAGTTTGTTATATTTTGTACAAGATTTTACGACCCCTTCAAAACATTTTTTATGTATAATAAAAAATGTAGTTTATGTTATTCCTTTTTATTTTAAAAAAGGTAGTTGGATATATATTTTAAAAAAATTAAAAGAAGAATTTTTTTTATTTTTTATTTTTTTTAAAGCGAATTTGAAAATATGTCACTTTTTTCATTGATCTTATCCCCAAATGGATAACTTAAAAATTGGGTACAATAATTTCTTTGAGTGAGAATCCACTGTTTAATAATTTATAAAGTTGAAGTTAATCATAAGATCACATTTTTCATCAAACATCAACTATTTTACAATATTTATATCATTTTAAAAACTATCCTCTTGAATAAGATTCTCTCCTCTAAAGCATTGCATATTTTAAAACTTTGAAATATATTTTAATTATTATTTTTAGTTAGTCTCATGTTTTATTATAATGACCTAACTGAATAAGTTTATCAAAAATATCATAAGAGCCTTGTTAAAATATTTGGGTTCTAATTTACTCTATGCTCTATAAAGAAGGAAGTAGTTTTGTAAATAGTATGGAAAAATTAACAAGTGATTATCAAGAGTCTCTTCAATAGTTAAATGCACTACAAATTTTAAATTTTATACATATTAAGTCCATCATGGAGAGGGATTCAAAGGGTGTTTAATTATTCCTTTCTATACTTGTATTTTCAATGAAAATTTGGTAGGCAAACCTCTATTTCTCTTATCTCTTCTAATCCAAGTTTACATCGATGTAGACAAATTTTCCTGATTATGAGGTTTGATTCTTTTGTTTCAATGTCCTTCATTCACATTTGTGTGAAAATAATTTACCCTTATCACACCCTATCCTTTTAGGTTTGCATGTAGAATGCTAAAAAATTTCACAACTTAGCCCTCTCATCTGCATCACCAACATAGTATAATCTATCTATATTTCCCACTTAGGCCTCTTCTTGTTTGGTATTTCATGGAAATTGAAGAAAATTAAAAGAAACAAAAAAAATACAAAAATTTATTGGTGCAACACATAGATCAATAAATCTTATATTGATTCATACCAAGTACATAAGAAATCTTGATCTCATAATCAAGGATCACCTAATATAAAAGGTTAGAGATAAATACTTCACTATAAATTGCCTTAATAAATGCAAGTCTTGAATAATTATTTTAAATTTCCTTAATAAATATGGGTCTCCAATGACTTCTACAGTTCTCATGGGGTTAGTTTCTATGTATGTCTCATCTATTTAGATATTTTTTATTTTTCTCCTTACGGGGTGCTTTCTCATAGCTTGGCTAAGTTTTCTTTTGAGTCTATCTCCTGGTGGGGATACTGGTTATTTTTCTATTCCTTGCACACCTTTGGATGTTGTGCAATAAATTTTTTTTTAATGGGTGGACACCTTTGTTATTGTGTTTGAATGGGCATGTCTTGACTTTTATTCTCCTATTGTTAGAGCTTTAGATATGGTGCATCACAACGGGGTCACACAGAGAGTGGAGGAGTGATAGGCTGAATCCCTAGGCCACCACACGATCTAGGTGCAGGTGGCTTTTGTATGTGTATACAAATGTGTTCTACAACCTTAGGAGATAGTTATAGTTAGTCTCATATTTATACATGTATTATCAGATGATTTATTCCATTTTTTGTTGTTACATTGACATCAATGTACCATGAAACTGATATTCTTTTCTAGCTATATGAGATGGAGCAATGAAGTTAGATGGATTTCCATGGGTTTATTTTTATTTTTTTTATATTATGCTTTTTTCTTGATCGATGCACACGATATACTTTCTACATGATTATGTTGATGGATACATTTATGGTCTTACTTTACATTATATATGATGGATGTGTGACATTTGTAGGATGGTCCTATGTGACGATGCTTATGATGATAGTTTTATGATGATCTTATGCTCCTATTGTGATGCTTATTTCTATATGATCCTATTTATGTTTATGCCACATTGTCGAGTATGATGATGCAAAATATAATGTTCTTATAATCTATATGTACATTTATGCTTATGTGATGAAATGATTTATTCACATCTATGTATGTGATGCGTATGATTATTAACATGCATAAATTTTGATTTTTATAGGATACATGTTTCATGAAATGCAATGATTTTTTATGTAATGCATGTAAAGTGTATATAATGATGATATGTATGTTTATGAAATGCATAGTGATTATGTCATAGATTTGATTTTAAAAATGACATGAAGATGTAATCAATATACAAATGACCTAATGATCAAATGACATAAACATTTAATGAAAAATGAGATGTCATGATATCTATATGAAAAATCCAAGATGACGATGCTTGTATTTACATGTTTTATGCCATCATTTTACTTGTATGTATATTGATGAGATGGAATGGTTTTATTATATAACTTGATAATGTTATGACATGCAAATGCAATTGATTTGAAAATGGATATGTAGATGTGAATCAACTTGATTGGAAACAACATGAAATGGATATGAAGTGAATTTACAATGTACCTGAAAATGTAATCTGAGATGAACATAAAATGGAAATGTAAATGGGTATAAAATGATGTGATTATGAAAATGCAATTAATATGATAATGGAAAGCTAATGATTATGAAAATGTAATGAAAAATAATTTAATGATAAATATCAAAAGTAAAGTTAACAAAATGATAAGAAAGATCAAATGGTATGCAAAACTAATATAATGGGAAATGAGATGTAATTATTGCAATGACACTAATATGAATGAAATGCAACTAATGCAAGTGTAATGTACTTAAAATGGATATGAAATGATATGCAACAAAATGTTCCTAAAATGGTACAATGAAATGCAATTGTTTTGTCAGTGTCCAATGTACTCCATCATATCGATAAAGATTTCAACCTTTAAAAAACCACAAATTGCCATGAATTCCATGCAATCTACCATAAATGAAATCTAAATGTAGAGCTAAATGCAATGTTGTCATCCCTTTTTTAAATTATTTTTTGGTTCTGTTTTCATCATTGATCTTTTAAAATGTTGTAAGTTAGTACAAAAATACAAGCATCAAGGTAATTAAGCAAAGATGACTTTAATATTACTTGCATTAAAAATAGGAGTTAATCCTATTCTGATGCAAATCCTAGATATCCTTGATGATTCTTTGATGATCATGTACTTAAACAAACTTGCAATATACTAAAAATCAACTCACAAATAGAAGACAAAGAAAAAATTATGCTCCATCATTGTTTCTCTAGTTTTAAACATCACATAATTACTCAAGAGACACGATAACAAAAATCTATAGACAATTGATGAATAGTGAGACTATAGTAGTTAAGATCATGGTGCAAAATTGATCATCGATGTAGTGGTCAATTTTATTTATGATTAAGCTTGATTACTGATTTGTTAAATCTTGATTCTTATTGTTCATTCTTATTGTACAACATTTGCGACTTTGCAAAGTTGCATGACAACATTGTCCAAACAAGGAAAAAATAAATGTTTTAGGGCATGGTCGGTATCCCAACCACCTGTACCTGTGAGGAGTTATAAAATCTCCAAGGAGCCCAATTCCAGAAGTTGGAAGTTTTTTTGAAGAAATACAAGTTTACTTCTTTTGCATCGTATCTCTAGTTTCCCTAGACACTTAGAGTATTTTGTTTTGCAAGTTCTTGTAATGGATTGAATCCACCCTCTCTGTGTGGAATTTGTGTATTTAGTGTTTTTCCTTTTCCTTTTCATTTATTTCAAGTTCTTTTTTGTTCATTAGTTTAGGTTTGTAAATACTTTTGTAAAGTAGCTAGTCTCTGGACTGTCCAGGAATACACTATGGAAACATGGCTCCCACATGAAACCCTACTGTGGAATCATGATGCATTTGAGGGAAATTGTAGGGGAGCCTATTTATAGGGTACATATGGAAGGAGAAGGTTTGTAAGTTAAGGTTTCTATTTTTTTGAGAAAGCCCTAGGCGAGTCCAGAGTAACCTATCTAGGAGTTTGCATATGTTAATTGGTATTCAAGATTGCATGGATTCAATTGATTTGATGAATCCAAGTGATTGCAAGGTATCTATGGAATTTTGAAGATACCCTTGAGGAAGGTTGGCACTTTTCCAATCCATTTGAAGAAATTTTGAATCCTAAATTAGTTGACTAGCTCATGGAGAGCCTATTAGCCTTAGACGCCCTTAAATGTAGGAATCACTTGTACGGATGACTTGGAGAAGGAAAAAATAAAAAATCTTGAAGACCTAAATAAAGGGTGTCTGAATAAAACATTTTTTTATTGGGTTGTTTGGGAAAGTTTTCCAAGATTGGGTAAAAACTAGTGAATTAGGCCTAATAGACCTAATAGGCCTACAAGACAAGATTGAACCAAGAATCTTGAAATAGATGTTAAAGACCTTGATACCCAAAACTAAAGGGATCAAGTAGAGCTTGTAGAAGATGTGTAAAGATACTGAACCCCAAAAAAACTATCTAATCAAGAAAGAAAGAAAAGCACTTGGATGGATCTAAGAAGGTGTTGAGAAGTGACAATTACAATAATGATACTTAACCTGGTGAAGCACTAATGGATGCCACCTTGTGAAGGGATATTGAAGAAGTCATGAACCAAATAGAGGAGGTCTTGGAAGATCCTAGGAGTTAGGGTTAGGGTCTTAGAAGGATTGGGAATAGTGAGGTTCCTGATCTAGGAGTGCAAGCACAATAGAGAGTATCTATCAGATTGGTATTAGAGCCTATAAGATTGGGCTTGTGCCTGGATGTTTCAACCAGAAGAATCAGTTAGAGAATAAAAATGGTGACTGATGCCTATTTGGCTAAGGAGGTGGATGATCAAGAAGAGGAGAAAAAATTGCTCAGAGAAAGATTGGCTCAGTTGGAGCAGAAGCTAGATCAGGTAGATGAAAAGACTAAAGAAGTCAAGGATAAGATGGAAGGAAAGAGTAAAGAAGTAGCCCTAGAGGATGAGGTCCCTAAACTAGACCCTGTCCTTAATTACGAGCCCCTTTCTAAAGCATTAAAATCACTAAATGGGAAGCCACTAGAGGGTGTTCCTATCTTTTGTGGGAAAATGGAACGAGAGGCAGTATTGGATTGGATTGAAGGGCTTGAGAATCACTTTGAATGTGATGGAATAAGTGAAGCCCAAAAGGTGAAAGTAGAAAAATCTAGACTTAGAGGGTCTGCCCTCACTTAGTGGAAGTTCATCCAAGATGAGAGGGAGAAAGAAAGGAAGGGGCCAATAGCTAGATGGAAGGGTATGGTGGAAAAGGTGAGAGAATCCTATGTACTAGAGGATTATGAAATCCAGTTGCATAAGAAAAGACAGAGTCTTAAGAAAAAAGAGTTATATGTTAACTCTTATACTAAAGAGTTCCAAAGATTGTGCATGAGGTATAGAGTGGCTGAAGATGAGAGTGTGAAGGTAGCTAGATATTTGAATGGATTCAAATGGACTATCCAAGATGAACTTAGTCTCCTGACTCCTACCACAGTGTAGAGATGGTGCAGAGGCACCTCGGGTTTTGAGCATTATGCCAAGTTGCATAATAGCAATACATTTAAGTCGTTTAGAATTTAGTGGGACCATGTTAAGAAATGGTTTAAGTGCTTAAAGTTGCATTGTAATGTATTCAAAAATGGATTTACATTGTAATGGATTCAAAAGTCTGAATGATAATATCGGGTAGGTGGACTGTTTTCATAACTACCCAAGAATCTTGATAAAGGGATTCATCTCTATAAAGAGAGAACATTGTAACCAAATATACATAAAGAGAGGGAGGTTACGGGATATAGAAAGGGAGTGAAAAAGTGTGGGAAAATAATTGGCTCTCTAGCCTTCAGCCAGAGAGCCATGCATGTTATGCAATTTGAAATTGAATGTTTTTGGTTTCAATAAAATGGGGTCTGAAAATACCATCGTAACATTTCTTTTATCTCTAATGTTAATGTTTGCATGCAAGTCAGTTTTGGTGTTTTTGGAAAAGTTTATGCGGATCAGCTTAGAAAGAATGTCATGTTGATGGATTATTAGCTAGTTACTGATTTCGAGTTCTTTGTTGGAAGGTTTTAGCAATGAAAAGAATCGGTTTCTCTAGTTGGTTATAAATGGCTTTTAATAGTCAGTTTGTTTAAGTCTCGGTTCTTTTATGACAATCCCGATTGGGACGATGGTAAATGCTCGAAATTTTTAAGTCTAAAATGGTTTTTAAGAGCCGTTTTTTCTAGTCTTGTGTTGGTTTCATGCAATGATATTGGGAAGTTATTGATATTGGTTACGCCTGCAAGGAAACCAAGAGACTATATTTTGATAGTCACTTCGAAGGACACCCGAGAGAGGGAGATCTATTTGCAGATCATTTTAGGTTTGAAGAAGCCGAGGGATATCATGCCACTCCTATGTCGACAGCCGAAGACCACTGTCTTTTTAACTCTACATATTCAATGGAAAAGTTGGCGAACATACAGCCGCAGCACAACACACACGTTCTTGTGGAAACCGACTCGCATGTTGGATTTCAATCTCAGCCTGCAAATGACCCGTCGGGCATGCAGTATATCGAAGGAATCAGTTAAGAACTGGTTATAAGTCAAATGGAGTATGAAATAGATAAGGTGGTGAAAAATACAACTCGGCATTTGGAGATGGAGAAAGGTGGCGAACCCGTGAATGAGCCACAAGACACCCAAAAATCATCGAGCATGGAGAAATGAAGTATGAAGATTGAAAGGATTGTTTTGGTAGCGACCCACATCCATAAGCTATCATCAACGATGATTGGATTATTAGCCTCTGAAAACAATGTTCATCAAGGATGAGAAGTGAGATATACATATTTAAAGAAATACAAAGAAGTATTTGCAGATGTAGATTGAATGTCCGGATGCTCCTCCGCATCAAGTGGTATTAGAGCCTGCGAAAGATTTGGGGAAGGTATAGCACTATTTTGATTCATGGTTGCAAGTTGATCCATCCAAGCTGCAGAAGGACGAAGTTGTTCTTGTGTGTGTTAAGATCTCAGCATGGGTCTTGGTATTGTCTCCATCAACATGAAGTTGGGTAGAAGGCTCAAAGAGAGCAACCACTAAGAGAAGGATGGTAAGCGTCTTCCAAAATCTTGTGTGGGTAAGATGGCAGTATGGTGGTGGTGTGAAGCAGTAGCATGAATAGTTGTGGACAACAGCCAACATGCACTCCATTTATAGGAGTCGCAGTTGAAGGCAATAAAGGAATTAGCTAAGACATCATGACAAAGGATGGCAGACAAAGCCATTATGCCAAGTTGCATAATAGTGATACGTTTAAGTCGTTTAGAATTTTGTGGGACCATGTTAAGAAATAGTTTAAGTGCTTAAAATTACATTGTAATGCATTCAAAAATGGATTTGCATTGTAATGGATTCAAAAGTCCGAATGGGAATATCGGGTAGGTGGATGGTTTTCATAACTACCCAAGAATCTCGATAAACGGATTCATCTCTATAAAGAGAGAAGAGTGTAACTGAATAGACATAGAGAGAGGGAAGTTACGGGATATAGAAAGAGAGTGCAAAAGTGTGGGAAAAGAATTAGCTCTCTGGCCTTCAACTAGAGAGCCATGCATATTATGTATGCAATTTGAAATTGAATGTTTTTGGTTTCAATAAAATGGTGTCTGAAAATCCCATCATAACATTTCTTTTATCTCTAATGTTAATGTTTGCATGCAAGTCGGTTTTGGTGTTTTGGAAAAGTTTATGCGAATCAGGTTAGAAAGAATGTCGTATTGATGGATTATTAGCTAGTTACTGATTTTGGGTTCTTTGTTGGAAGGATTTAGCAGTGAAAAGAATAGGTTTCTTGAGCTAGTTATAAATGGCTTTTAATAGTCAGTTTGTTTATGTGTCGGTTCTTTTATGATATAGTCGCGATTGGGATGATGGTAAATGCTCAAAAGTTTTAAGTCTAAAACGGTTCTATTTGCTAGTCTTCTGCTGGTTGCATGCAATGATATCGGGAATTTATTGACATTGGTTACACCCGCGAGGAAACCAAGAGACTATGTTTTGATAGTCGCTTCGAAGGACACCCGAGAGAGGGAGATCTGTTTGCATATCATTTTGGGTTTGATGAAGCTGAAGGATATCATGCCACTCCTACGTCGACTGCCGAAGACCACTGTCTTTTGAACTCTACCTATTCAATGGAAAAGGTGGCAAACATACAGCCGCAACACAATACGCACGTTCATGTGGAAATCGACTCACATGTTGGAGTTCCATCTCAGCCCGTGAATGACCCACCGGGCATGCAGTATATTGAAGGAATCAGTCAAGAATCAGTTATGAGTCAAATGGAGTATGAAACAGAAAAGGTGGTGAAATATACAAGTCGGCATTCGGAGATGGAGAAAGGTGACACACCTTTTTCCAAGGGCACACAACAATCATCGAGCATGGAGAAATGAAGTATGAAGATTGAAAGGATTGTTTTGGTAGCGACCTGCATGCATAAGCTATCATCAGCGATGATTGGATTATTAGCCTCTGAAAACGATGATCATGAAGAATGAGAAGTGAGATATGTAGATTTAAAGAAATACAAAGATGTATTTGCAAATGTAGATTGAATGTCTAGATGCTCCTCGGCATCAAGAGATGTCATCAAAAAGCTGTTAAAGTGAAAGAGAAACTAAGGAAGAAGCAAGACTTAAGCAATAATAGAGGAAGAGGAAGAGGTAGATATGGCAGAGGTCATAGGGGAGGTTTTAGACGTAGGAGTACAGAGTGAAATACACAAGGTGAGACAAAGTTGACAGAGAAACATGAAGGAAGCTCAAGAAGAGGAGGTTCTAACAGAGGAAGAGGCTCAAGTAGAAATTGGAGAGGAAGGAATAGTGGAGGAGGAAGAGGTTCATAATTTGCAAGCATGAAGTGTTACCACTGCAACCAGTTAGGACATACTACTTATAGGTGTCCAGAGAAGGGGTCTACATCCAGAGGAAGTGAGAAAAGAGTGAGTTTTGTTCAAGAAGAGACAAGTATCAATAAACATGCAAAAGTACCCTTGAAATCAGTAGAAGGAGAGAACCTCATGATAAGAAGAACACTTATCAAAGAGCCTGTCAGAGAAGAACCCAATCATAGAAGGGCATTGGTGCGGAAGCACTCAACTCATGCCAATTATGGCAAATTTCTTAACATTGTAATGTCTTAGTTTTGAAGCATTTCGTGGGACCATGTCAAGAAATGGTTAAAGTCCCTAAAAAGCATTGTAATGTGTTAACAAAAATCATAGGAATGTTTTGAAGCGCATATTGGGCAACTAGGTTAGTTTTAATAACTACCTAGAATCTCTTTAATAGAGATGTATGTAATCGAAGAAGAGAGAGGGAATAGTAGAAAGACTACGAGAGAGAATTGAGAGAAGAAAACACAAAGGGTAGATAAAGGAGTCGGCTCTCTAGCCTTCAGCCAGAGAGCCATGCATGTGATAGGCATTTGTAATTCAGAATAATTCAAGTTTTTGAAGTTCTTGTCATGTCTCTCTCTGTTTCTGGTCTACATTTTATGCAGTATGTTTCATATTTTAGTTTTCTGTTTATCAAGTCTGCATGTATGTTATTACAGATCGGTTACATTATTGTTTAGTTGCCATGCATTTGTTTCTCCACGGTCCCGACTCGGGATGTTAGGGTTCACTGTATTTGGCAAAGTATCGATTCAGATAATCGAATGCCCACTCTAAAAATGTATTACAAAACAGTTTCAAGAACCGTTACAAATATTTATTATATCGGTTGAATGAAATGGCTATCGGCATCGTGGTGGGGTTGGTTAATTCCAACATGGCAAGATAGTGCATTCGAAGAAGATAAAAGCAAAGATCAATGAGTGCAGGTCCACGTGCGACTCGCTCATTGCAAAGAAAGTGAAGGTGGCGGACATGTATTTTGGAAGATCTAATGGAGAGTTCATTATACTTGATACTCGGTCCTTATTTTGTGAATTCGGCCTGTGAAAGATGGCGAGCATTTGTGTCTGTATGGTCGTGGTGGATGGCATGGTTATATTGGGCTAAGAATAGCATGTGTGTTGTGAAAAGTTGGCAACGTAGTATATATTTGTGCATGTCACCAGAACCACTAAGTTGGTGGAAGTACTAGCTTTGATCTCGGTCCATGAGAGACCGTATGGTAAGGGAAGAAACCATGAAGGTAATGGTCTTTGGAGATGACTAAATGATATTAGATATCATTCCTATGGCGATGGTCGAAGGATCATGGTATTGGGCACTCGACCACAAAAGGGTGGTGAACACTTCATCACTTTATTGTACGCGGAGATACATGCAAAGTGACAGCTCATTACACTTGGTACTCGGCCTTTGTGAAGAAAGGATGGAAAATGAGATTACAAACTTGCATGGTGACAAGCCGTGGGATGGGATGTGGTCTCTCTTGTTGGTCGGAGACCCAAGAGAGACAATGACCGATTGAAAGTTGATGAACATGTTTGTATACGTATATGGTGATATTATGTGAAATCTCGATGGAGATTGAGGAAAATGAAGGAATCAATGGAGAGTAAGTCGAGTTGTTAGAATGCTGAGATTTTCTCCGCATCAATGAATGTGGCAAACTGTGCAACTAAGATGGTATGCAAGTCAAATCTAAACATGTCAATAAATCTATTTCACTTATCATGCCTAAGCCAACATTGTCAAATCCATAATTAAACATCTAATGCATTGCACTCACCAAAGGGTATGTACCATGTGCCTTTCCCTCTATAGTAATAGAATGGTTTGTAGGTGGATCCCGATGAGCACTACTATTGGTGCCATAGCTTGTGTGATAAGAATGATGAGAGCCTAAATGTGGCTCAACGAATCTGATGTACCCCTCATGGCTTCTAACATATTCTATAGGTATATGATGCTCTACTACAATAAACATGCATGTGCATTCAAAAGACCCTCAACCAAACTAGCCATAGTAATATGTGTCATGTCTCTTGTAAGACCCTACATTCTAACAAGAAAAAAAATTCTCATTCCACCATAAAGATCATGTGAGGCACTGTTGGAGTGTTCCACACATGAAGATATAGAGCATTGATGACTCATCAAATACTAGCCAACTCGATCACAATATATCAAAGTGGTTACATTTGTAATGTCACAAACCCTATCAATGACTCCTTGAAGTTTGGTGCTACGAAAAATGTTGTCTGCCATGAGACCTAATGAAGGAGAAATAATAGGTTACCTCTAACCAATAATGACCCTATGTGCTAGAAGTTGTTAACCTACTCAATGATAAGAATCTGTATCAGCAAGGCTACCACGACCCTATCCCAGATATGGTGGAAAATCAGTGTAGTTGACGACCTTTCCCAAGAAAACCTCAACATATAGTTGTTGTGTAAAATAGAGTGGAATTTGGTCATTATTTGGATAATGACGATGCACATCAAGACAAAATGGGTATATCAAAGAGACCATCATATGATCCTTGTATCTAACAACCTAATAGCCCTTCACCAAATTTTTCTCAAGTATGATGGAAAATAATACTCTTTCGGGGTTTCCTTTGGTACTAAATCTTGAACCTCAGTAAGGGACAAACCATTACAAAACTCTTGTTACTTCCTTGGAAGAACAACCTTTATAACATGTACTAAATAGGAAAAAGTTCCCTCAATGTCATTCCTAATACTCACAAGGTAGTCAAGAATGGTCTGAAAAGTGTTCCTAAAATACATGTGTTACTAGTATTTTTTATTCATCTACTCTGAATTTCCCAATAT
>MU224811.1:294792-310302 GCA_018584345.1 Thuja plicata | reverse complement strand
AACCATTTGTATAAATAACCTACCAAACTAACCATGAAACCATAAACTATGGCAAAGTGACTATTTCATAGAGCTCTCTAATGAAATAATTAAGGGAAAAGAACAAAATCTACTGAAATACAAAACAATTAAATTATATACACGTCAAATGCGATAACACAAATCTTCAAAGACAATTAAGGGCAAAGACCAAAATTGCATATCGGACCTCAAATGGTTGAATTCTTATTGCTTCCTCACAGAGAATTACACTTCTTTCAAATATATACTCCAATATCAATAATAGAAGAAGAAGCATGAGGGAAGCTTATTTCTCAACTTCATCTTCTTGCAAACCTTGCCAAATTAGCAGTACAGAAGGAAACTGACAAATTCAAATGTATGGCCACACTGAAACAAAATAATCACTGAAAAGGAAAAGCTAATCAAAATATAATTTTATTTCAATCCCTATCCCTATAAAGATTCTTCTAGAATATATCAATGTACACCTCCATTCACCTGCTACAGATGTCTCGTTGATGCCACATAGCCATTCCCTTCCTTAGAGCTTTCCACCTTCTTGTAATATGCAAAGTAGAAAGATAACAACACATAGAGGATTATTACTGCATTCCTATGAAAGAGTTACAACATTGCAATTGGCATGAATGAATTTTGCTATTATTTCCCTATTTTACGTGGACATTCCATGGTACAGTGCACATTTTTCCACATTGAAATAGATAGCTCTGTATATTTTTTCCGTCCACCTATCGATTACATGCAAAAACAACTATCCAAACGCCTTTCCCAGTTAGGTCTGCTTGTATATTCCACTTCTTCAGTTGGCGTATACCCAAAAAAACATGGTGATTTTTGTAAAAGTAGGAAAACATGGCGAAAACATCCAGTTACCTAATCAGGGCATTCGATGGTTTTTTTTTAAAGGTTCAGCCGATAAAAACGTCCAAGCAATGAGAACTAATCATTTACTATGAGGAGAAATTTTTATTAAAAATGATGAATCAGTGCATCATAACTATAGTTTTGATTGTGTATGAATGATTTTAATATATCCCAAAGCGCCAATTACACGAGTATAGTTATTATTGTTTAAACATGTAACTCTTATATTATTAAGCTGATAATTTCCTGACGTCATTTTCTTTTTTAATCATAATGTTCAAAGCTAAATAAATATGTAAAATCCTCTATACAGTTATATCAAATTTTTCTTCCATTGAAAAGTGAACATACTTCTACAATTCAGTTGGTAATTCAAAAGTAATGATTAGTTTTATAAACCTATTACTCGAGGGATAATTTTACGCCAGTGACTATGGCATCTATTATGGCGCTGGTCTCTTGATAAAAATAAAATTCTTAATTCTAGAAGAAATCATCTCTTATGAAAAGTTGGTTTTAGTTTTTTCTATTTGTAATAGCATTTATGTAAGATTTCAATCAAACCCAATATCTCAAACAAGATGCTTTACTCAATGAAGCTCAACACTCCATTGCATTTCTCGCTCACGTCTTAGCTCCGGCTCTGTGAACATGTACAACTCGTTACCCAGCTTTGTTATATATTTATATAAATTTATTATAAATAGATGCCAACTACTTTTTCTTGAAAGTTTCTAAGCTTTTCTAACAAATTTTTTGTCGGCATGTCCTCCACAAAAGAAAAGGAATTCAAAAGAAATCCTTAGAGAAATGCATCTTCCATTATTTAAATTTTGAGAGGAATATGAATCCAATGGAATTTCATTACCTTTGATGTGTCTCTCTTCTTCTTCAATCCAATGGAATTTCATTTCCTTTCAAAAATACTTATTTGCATTTATATAAAGAACGGAATGTACATTAAAAAAAATCTTGTAAGATTGCACATAAAGTCTTGATCATATTGTCTCATCATAGCCATCTCTACCCTCTAATCATAAACAGTTCACTTTTTTAAATAAGCAGAAACCAAACATGGAAAAGAATCCATAATAGGGTGAATACCTAAGCAAAAGGAATTACATCAATGAAAAGATAACAAATTAGTAGAGGATTTTATTTATCTCGACTGTTTTCTAAATAGTAATCATCAACTTTGTATAATTTGGTGTACCTCAAAGAAAATTAATAAACCAGTGCTTGATACAACGATTGATATCTATCTATCTTAATTCTTAGGAAGATTGTGATCCTGCCAAAAAATATATTTTATGGTGTACATGTACTAACCAGAATGAGCTTTTATTCATTGTAATAAAAAATTGGCTATTGTCATAATTAAAAGTTTCTTAAAAAAAAAAATATAAAAGTAAATGTGGAAAATGATCTTATGAGCTTTAATCTCAAAGGGACGCATCATAGCAGGTTAGCCTGCAAAAGAAATGCTATGTAAAGCCACTTGGCTGATGTATCGATACTTCCACCTGTAGGACACAATCACTCTACTTTCTTCCTTTAACAGTTGTGACCCAGAAGAATTTAATTTGAAAATGCATTCACGAGATGCATGGGAAAGAGAGAAGCGGAATTAAGGAGATACCTTAGAACTTGAGAGAGTTGGAACTTTAAAATCAGCATCACCATTATGTTCCATTGTTAAATCTTGGCTTTTTAATTCAACTGCTGCCAAAAAAAATGCAACTTACGGTAAGAGAAAGCCAAAATTGTTTCAAATAAGCAATATGGAACGGAAAAAATGAAATAAACAAACAACTGAATTGAAACCTTCTACTTGAATTTGAGTCTGGTGTGGCCAACCTTATGAAAATCAAAAATTGATTGGAGAATCTGGAAGACGTACCTTATAATCCTGTGATTTCTAAACCCGGTTCTATTCTCTCAACCGGTGTCGTCAAAAGTGACCGTGTTCCTTCACTGCTCAATCTCCTGTACAGCTACAACTTAAAGTAGATATATTTGCTTTAACAGATACACAGTTGGAAAAATGGAAATAGAAAATGGGGAAAATGGCAAGCTTCAATCTAGGAGACGAAGGGAAGGGCTGCGGGAAATGACACCAAACTCACATGCAGTACACCACATGAATCGTCCCATAAATGACACGCCTGCTACCCTGCAAAGCACCAGGCTTGAATATGTGTAGATTTTTTTATCCATAAACAAAATTAAAAAGGCTATCGAAACCCCTTTTTTGTGAATATGTAATTTTGAAATTTATTAATGGAAAGGAACTATTCATCAAAAAAAAAGGCTATCGAAATTGCTTGCACCAGAATTTAGGCTACCGGAATTGCTTGCACCAGAATTCAGGCTACTGGAATTGCTTACACCGAAATTGTTTTTGGGCGTAAGACTCTCAGAAAGTCTGGAAATCCTTGCGGGCATCTCCCCGGGAGTAAGCCTATCGGCTTAATTAAAGTAAATTATTTTAAATTAAATAAAAAATATTAATAAATTAACATGATATTGTAGGAATAAAATTGAAGGGATTAGATGAGGATATTTAGTTTTGGTAATAATTGTGAAGAATGATGATAACATTGTTTGGAATCTATTTAATAAAGTGCACCTTATTATTGAAAGTATAAATTTGATATATGAGATTTAGTGTTCACATAAGTGTTTAGGTTAGCTATAAAGTTGTTGACAAACAACCTAATATTATTGTTAGAATATAATATTCTTAGTATGGTTTGTTAGAATGTTATAGGATAATATATATTATTAGTTATATGAGAGAGTATATGTATGCCATTTGTTAGAACAACTCATATGGTAGCCAAAGAAGAGGTGTTTATGCAAGGAAAGCATTGAAAATATGTAGGAAGAATATAATTGTTGGTGGAGTCAATATTGTGACATCTCAAGAAACAAAATATAGAAGAGTTAGAAAGGGAGTAGAGCTGAATAATGAAGATACCACAGATATTTTGACAGAGATATTGAAGCACAAAGAGGATAAATCATGGGATTGACATCAGGCACAAAGGAGGAATCCTACTTAAAGCACTAACAGAATCACCTTTGTTCAAACTTTTGAGCAACTCATACCCAACACCATTGGTCAAAAAATATTTTGGTGGAGACTATAGGCCTTGCAAATCATACTTTGCGAGTCTTCTATTTGTGACATTGTAGTTCAATCATAGATCATAGAGTATGATTTTCTATTTCAATGATAGATCATGGAATATGATAGCAAATGTTATTGTAAAGCAAGTTTAGTACATAAATAAAGAAAAAACTATTGCAAAAATCATTTTTAAAGAACAACTAAATATTGATAAATAATTCTTTTTTGCATAAACAAAATTTAAAATTTGGTAGACATCTTTCCTAAAGATTACTTTATTCATATAAAACAAGAAATACATGAAAAAATATACATAATCAAATCCAACACTATTACCATGATTTAAACTTTCCTATTATACAAGATACATAATTTGTGACATTGGTACTATCATTAAATTTTGAAAATCATCTTTATAGTTTACATGGTGCAATTATATATTTTTTTTCCTTCACCCATGGAATGTTTCAATCTTCCTCCATTCATTTTTCTTTTTGGTGAATTTAGGGCAGGGTCCCATGTGATTGCTTAGCTTATTTTGGCTAGCATGCACTGCTCAAAAATTTTAGCAACAATTCGTGGAGATGGTGGCCCCGTGAACATTAATTTTTTCTACAAGTGTTTTTTTGGCAACGATCATAAATAACATGTTTAAATGAAATCATTAATAATAAAAATTTCAACATAAAATTGAAAGAAGAAATAAGATAAAATAAAAAAAAGGTAAAAAAAATTGCTGATCCATTTGTTATTTTTTCAATAAGTAGTTGTTACTTATTTCCAACTCCCTTTCCTTCAAAGATTATTTCCAATTTTTAAGCAATGGTTGCTCGACTAAAGTAGGGAAATATTCTAATTTTTCCTATTCCTATAAATAAAATTTTGCACAGGGTTCTAGGTGCTTAAATATAAGTAGAAATTGTACTTAAGAAACTACATAGGAACATGAGATTAGAGATTATTTAATTATACTAGACCAACATATTCAGAACTTGAAGAAGTTTCTATGTGTATTAGGGAAGACTTTAGGAACTCAAATACATAACCATTTGGAAAGAATTGTCTAAGGGAGAATAATTTTTAGCATCAACAGATGAACTTACATTTCCACTTCCCCACCCGAATGAGTACCCCTCTAGTTACCAATTGCAGAAGAAAACCATGACCATAAACTCTTACTAACTTTTGGGTCATTTCTTAAAGCAATTCTCATCTACATTATTTTCTATGTATATGAATTGAGATTCAACTTCTGATATGATACTATCTGAAATTAGTTTCAAATAGGAAGAGAAATCGTAAGTTTGGAAAGTAGCAGTGGGTACTCCTTCCTTTTGAATAACGAATAAAAATAGATGACTTAGATGAAGATTCATCTAAATTCTATTCCATTTTGTTTTGACAATTTCTACATGTGAAAGAAATCTTAGCTTTTTATGTGTTGAACATTCATAGTGGTTGCGTTTGGGAAAAAATTGGCTAAAGTTGTTAGGATTTCTGTGCCATCAACCTTATAAATCCTTAATTTATTATTTTCATAATATCTTTTTTAATTTACCCATAAGAGGTTGAACTGTTTAACCAACGGTTGCATAAGAGTCCATAATAAGGAAAAGTTACTTTTACCATTTTTAATTTGGGAAAAAGACAAAATAGCTAGGAATCCCCTCTTGGAATCCTCTATTTTGAGGTATTTGGATAATTTTAAGAGGTTGTAAGACCATTTGTGACAATTTTGACAATTTTCCTAAGATTCTATGACAACACATATGAGAGTTTATGATAGATTCCCTACACAGGTGGCCATGTATGAGAGATGCCTTATGATAGTTGTAAGAACATCTGTGAGAGGATATTTTTTAGCATGGACATGAGGTTTTTCTAGGTGGTTTTGTTTCCTCTTATTTTTATATACCGTATATTATCCCACCCCTTTTTCTTCATGATGAGATTTTTTCATTTCTTTCAAATTCTTCATAGTTCATTATTTTCCTGCTAGTCGCCCTCAAACTTCTATTGTACAAATTTTCAGTCAAGTCTTTGAATTAGTTTCAATTCCTTATCATTTTGATGATCAACTTCTTTGTGTTCTTGAACACCTTAAATTATTTTGAACTAAGTTCTAGGAGGTTCATCTAGGTTCAATAATTTTGGGTCGTGTCGGTGATGTTTTAAAAGCTAACATTTTTTTAAGTATCTTGCGGGTGCCATGATGAATCGTTTCGAGTGCACAAGAAGTAGTTCTGAGAATCATTTCAAGACCTTTAACCATTTTCAATTAAGTTCAAAGAAGTTCAAGAGGTTCAAAGGGCACAAACATGTTCAATGGATACATGTAGGTTCAAAGCATATTATTTTCCTCTCAGTAATATTCCATTGTCGACCCTCCTTTTATAGTGAGTTTTCTTTATGTGCATGAATCAAGGCTACTTCAAACGTATGGTTAATCAAGAAACACAAATTTATTTGAACCATGGTGAACTAGGTTCAAAGAGGTTCATAAGGGTTGAAAATGTTATCAGCCATCAGGAAAAGTACGCAGTATGACAACAATTAAATGAAAGATACTCCAAAGATTGTCTCATACTTAATGGTGAAGTAAAGTGAGCTGGCGGGTTAAAGAAAGTAATTGTTACACAACGGGGTCCTCAAAAATGGTGCTTGCATGCAGTTACTTCCCCCGTGTGACTGTCAAATCTCTATCATGACTCCATGCAGGAATTAATGCCTAATTAAGGAAGTTTTCAGCTTCTCATGATTACAAAGGGAATTGGTAATCATTTCAACTTTTCTTGTGTTATTTCAAAGTAGTAAGTGGAAGTAGTGTAACCAGTTCCAACGGTTAGTAAATTTCTCTACAAATTTGAGGTGAGTTTCAACTTTCCTTTCTCCTGTGTTTGAAGTTTCTGAAGCTGTGAAATGTATCTGGGAACTCTAGAGTTTGTGTAATTTACAGTTAAAGAATCTATGAAGTCCACCCTTCATTTATTTAGGAATGTTTTCAATCTTGCATGTGAAGGACTAGTAATTAGTGATACTGATTTAAAATAAGTAAGCCTAGATGATTTAAAAGAGAGAATGGGATAGTAATATAGGCGTATGTGGTAAATTTGGCCTTGTTAACTCACCTTACACTTCAACATAGTCCTTCTTCATCAGATACACACAAGACTGAATATGAGATTATTCATCTTGTCTTCCTGCATGATTTGACCTGTTGCCTTCTATCCAAACAAGGTTTTCAAAATAGCTCTCAAAACGAGAGTCTCACACCCATAGGCCAATCTAGGAATGAAGGATTTTTCTCCATGAATGAAAATGCAATGCAAGATTATTCTAAGAATTGAAAGATGTGAGATTAATCTAAGACATGATTTCAATGCAATTATTCTAGAAATTGAAACTATTTTATTGCAATAATGAAATTATTCTACATGAGATTATCAAGAAATGTGAGAATAATTTAGTATTCTAACAATGCATAAAAATAAGTGGGGGCTTTTGAATGAAGAATGAGAGTTCTTTTATAGACTCAGAGATGATAAGAATAGAAACTTTCCTCTTTGAAATAAAAAAGATAGAAAAGCCAGTTTAAATTAGAAAGCTTTTTCAAACCGAAACAAAGCCTTTGGGGGAAAACTTGTTTGGCAAATGTACCAAAAACTAGAAAACAAGTGGTGCCAAATTATGCAATAGAAATATCTAGAAAATGCTTTCCCCTCCAAAATTTTCACTATCAGGGACCCTCTTAAAGGATCTGCCATCTGGGATTTCATGATGGCCTCGAGAGACATTGTTACTAAATATATTACATGGGAGGTAAACAATGGGAAAAGAGTTAAATTTTGGAGACATTCATGGAATGGTTCACCTCCCTTACTTCAAATAGGACAATGGGATGACTTGGCACTAAATTCTGAAGCACATTGGGTAATGTATCTAGTTGAATATAGATCTGCAGTATGCCTATTTTCCAACAAAGTTATTTGGAAAGACCCGGTTGTGCTGCCCATCTCTCCATAGGATAGAGATAGAATGAATCAAATTTTCCAAGGTAAGGTGGTTATCCTCTCAAACAAAGAGGAAAAACTTCTCTGGGCTCTAGCAAAGGATGGGTCATTCTGCATCAAAGATGGTTACAAAATTATTCAACAGCAACAAACTAACAAAGTTTTGCATCGAGCATTTTCATTTTGCTAGAACCAGGTAACACTCCCTAAAGCTGGTTGTTTTGCTTGGATAGCTTTAAGAAAGAGAGCACTCACTAGTGATCGGTTAAACAAACTCCACATCTCTCAACCATTCAAATGTTTTCTTTGTGATCTTGAACTAGAAGATGTGGACCATCTCTTATTAAAATGTCATTTTGCACAACAGTGTTGGACATATGTTCTTGGAAAATTGAATTACTCTTCTCCCCTTCCCAATACACTATGGGACCTCTTCCAAGCATGGCCAGTGCTCTATGCAAACTCGCTCTTTTCTAGTCTTTGGAAGTGTATTCCAGGCATAATTGTTTGGTCTCTGTGGTGGGAAAGAAATAAGAGAATATTCTGATAGAATTCTTCCTCACTAGAATCTGTACAAACTGGCATAGATAACTCCATATCCAAAGTAGTAAATGCAAGCGATAGTAGGATAAAATGCAATCCAGTTCTAACAAGTTGGGACAGCTCAGTCATCTAGGTATGGAAAGGCATTCATGTACCAATGGGATGGGGCCACCATGAGCAGGCCAGCCAAACATCATGTCGTGAATCCACTCATTGGATTCCCCGTTAGCCAAAAACTGTCAAAATCAACTTTGACGGTGCATCAAGAGGCAATCTGGGCCAGTCAGGGATTGGTGTGTGCATTAGAGAACACAAAGGTGACATGCTGGCCATCATGGCATCCCCACTGCCTATAGGAACTAACAATATTGCAGAAGCACAAGATTTATTCCATGGATTGATACTGGCAAAAAAAAGATGATTTGAAAATATTTATATTGAAGGTGACTCTATGTTATCATTAATGCATGCATTAAATAGGAGATTCATAACTGGAAACTAAGATACATTCTCCAACAAACCTGGACACTCCTAGATTCTTTCCCAACCAATTTCATCTCCCATACCCAGCAAGAAGGGAACAAGGTTGCAAACTACCTCTCTAACTTGGGATGTGATGGGTTTGAATTTGATGACACATGTCCTTAGGATTTCATCAGCAACAAAATCAAATTGCACAAGCTCATTTTAAATGACATTGCAGTGCCAACTCATGGAGCATAACTAAAAGGACATTAAAGTTAGTAAAAATGCTCAGCAATGATAGATTCACACGACAACAACATATGAGATTTAGGAAACTTAGTCTAGACTACAGGTTGAGTTTGCGTAACATCAAGTACAAATATGGGCAATCAGAAAATCACATGGCCTTTTTAAATGTTAACTCTTTTGTTGGCTTCACATGTGCATGTTGGACACATGGAACACCACCAATGGATCCAGACAGTACCTTCAATCCCCGAGATCTTAAAGACCATTAAATTGAAGCTCATCAAAATTACCTGTAGATTCACTGAAAGATCTCGCAATATGCAAATGCTGACATGAAATGCAACTCACGTAGTCACCATTAATGCATAATGTCAGTAACTTCAAGTATTTATGCAAAATAGAGCACAATAATCTCACTGGAAAAATAGAGCAGCTCTTGACTTCTAGCAGCACCCAACCTCAACCGCTAGGATGGAAACCCCCAATGGCAAACTCCCGAGATGTGCCTCCTATGGGATTTTACATGAAGACCTGCTACCATGGAATTACAAATTCTTTCTTCTCTTGGATGAATCAGAGACACACCTCCCTGCTCAAATTGATGGTTACCAGCTGGAAGAAATGTTCATATGCCACACACCAGGGATCTGCAGAGCCATCCATCGGGTAATTGGAGAACACATACTCCCGCCAATAGAAAAATAGGTTAGCTTCCCATCTCAAGTTGTTTCAATTTTCTTATCAAATGCAATGGACCTACTCTAGTCTGTAGACCTCTTTCTTCTGATTACAAATAAGGTTATTCTTTTGAAATACATTAGAGGTAATCGACTGATGTTAGCATTCCATAAATACAACTTATGGTCTGGACTTGCCCCCGTCGGTGGATTGTTTTCCTATTTTCAACTACTCTCTAACCATGAATGTATGACTACATATAATAGCATTAAGAAATCCCCTAGAAAAATAGAGCTTCCAGCTTGTGAAGAACACCTTGCTGACTGTAATCAGGGCCATGGGAAAAGAAACCGAAGAAAATATTAAACATATTGTCTATGCCATGCTTGACATCCTTGGGTCTCCAAATGTTTCATTACGGATCCTTAATCTGATGATGGCCCAAGTTTCCAACCGGGAATATATTACGTCCCCAAATCATGTCCCAAACCTTAATTTGCCCTATGTTTTGGGCACACACCCAAATGTGGGTTTTGTTTTGCAAGGTACCCTTCATGATCAACATGAAGAGGAGCTCGACGGCTAGGTTACCAAAATTCCTAAACTGGATCACGCATGGCCGACTACTGTGGTTTGCCAGCAAGAAGATCCAGCTACCATGGAGGATTAATGCCGTACAGGAGGGTTGTACAAGAGATATTTTAAATCATTTTTGACATATATTCAGCCAATATCTTTTTGTAAATCCATTTTTGGATCCTGGGCATATTTTTGTCAATTTATGAGTTGCAAATACTTCGAATGTAAAGAATATCTTTTTGGGTTGTTTATGGGATGGGCACCATGACTTGAGGTATTCACATTGGTGATAATGTTCCCCGATGACGACCGGTTCCAACACCGACGATGACTAGAACCAACACTGATGATGACTAGAACTGACACCTACGACATCCAGAACTAACACCGACCAAAAAACTCGATTAATAGGGCTATCCATCACCGACGGACCGACCGACACAACCGACATGTGGTATCGACTAGCAGGGCTAACTGACTACTAGTACCGATGAGAAGCACCGGCTAGTAGGTCTTATTATGGTATTATGCAACTTTTGAAGCCACATTCTGAAAACAAGGATCAATGCATTTGGATGGTGAATTTGTTCTTGAATGTAATTATTGTATTTGAGAAAGGATTATGGGTTTGCTTGTTGGTTCTTTCCTGGATGAGCTCTTGAACTAGTTTTTATTAATAAATATATTTAGTGGCTAGCCCACTTTTGTTTAAAAAAGAAAAATTAGAAAGATTTCTTTAAAACAATACAATAAATTGTTTTCTCTTTGCTTTTAACTGTTTTCTTTCTTTGATTTAATTGTTTTATTTATGATTTTAACTATTTTCTTTCACTTTAAAGCACAATTAATTCAAAGCTTCTATTTCTAAATAGGAGAGTAGATTTTGTTGACAATATTTAATTAATAAAATAGAATATGACCTCATAATTGCTTTTTCTCAATTATCTGAATAATTAAATTCAATTATTGAAAATGAGGATATTTATTTAATAATTAAATATCATTTAATTCCTTTTTCATGTGTCTTAGCTAAAGAGGGTGAATTTAATTTAATTAAAGTGCTAGGACTTTATTAATTAAATTAATTCGATCATAAGGTTTGTTTAGCTAAATAGGTATTTAGGAATTAAATATGATGTATGATTAATGCAAATTTAGGATTTTCTACATTTTGACACTTAGGTCGAGTAGAGTCAGTTAAAACTCAGAATTGCCTAGTACAATAGGACTTTGATGATTCAGAAGAATAAAAAATGCAAGAAAATTGGTTAGGGTTGCAAGATGCCAATTTTGGGGTGTTACATTTTGCCCCTCTTTGAATTGATGTGCGAGTAGTGCATTGATTCAAAGAATAGTCTGATGCTTGAAGCACAGAAGAATAGATTTTGAAAATTGATTGATGAATATTTTAGAGCCATGTCCAAAACAGAGCTTGACTCTCCGAAGTCTAGGTTAGGTTGCCAAGACGTCGATCAAGTAGAGTTTTCGAGGGTCATCTTCAGAATGAAGCTTGATCCCCAGGGATTTGGGTTAGAATGCCCTGATACCTAATAGATTAGGATTTTGAGAATCATCTCCAAAATGAAGCTTGGTCCTCAGGAATCCGGGTTAGAATGCCCTGATACCTAATAGATTCGATATCTTTCACAAGGCTATCCCTAGAATGAGGCTTAACCTTCAGGAGTCAGGGTTAGATTGCCCCAATACCTGTCCAACAAGATAATCAATAGAGATTTTAGGACTATCTCTAGAACGAAGATTAGTCCCTCGATATCAAGGTTAGATTGCAAAGACATTGGTTAGATTGACATCTTTCACAAGACTGTCCTCAGAACGAGGCTCAACCTTCAGGAGTCAGGGTTAGAATGCCCCGATACCTATCTCAAAAGATAGTAAATAGAGGTTTAGAATCATCTCCAGAATAGAGCTTGGTTATCAGGAGTCAGGGGTAGATTGCCTCAATACCTGTCCCAACAGATAGTTTTTCAAGAACCATCTCCAGAACGGAGCTTGATCCTCAAGAATCTGAGTTAGATTACTCAGATACTTAATAGATGAAAAGATGTAAGGAACAAAGATGCCCTTATTGATTGTGGAGTATCCAATTTTGACTATGAAGTATGAAAAATTGAACATGCCCCAAGTGACGAGATGCCCCTTAGCAATGAGGACTTTTGAAAATAAGATCAGATTGATTGGACTAGATTTAATGATGTAATCATCATGCCCCCTTGGGAGCGAAATGGAAAAATGACATGTCATAAAAGATGGAGAGCGAAAAATCACAGATAGATGTTGAATCAGAGATCAAGAAGAACTCAGAATAGGTTATGGACGAATTTGAAAGATTTAGAATCAATTTCGAGCGATTTTGAGGTCAGGTTGACCAAGTTTGACTAGGGTTGACCAAAGTTGACTAGAGTTGACTTTTGAGGAAAAAAGTTAAAGATTTGAAAAAATGATGATAAGATAAGATTCTGACAAGAAAGCGGCGTCATAAAGTCGACTGCACAAGCGTCCAATCGCGTCAATCCTAAAAATTTTAAAATGCAATTTTGAGGTATGTAGATGTGCTGACTTTGATTTCGATCATGAAAATGGATTCAGAGCGGTCAAATTAGGTAATGGTGAAGTTTTCACGCAAAATAGAGCACATTGAAAAATTAGGTCGAAACCTATATAAGGACGAAAAGGTCATTTTCAAATCATTTCAACCTTTTGACTTTTGTGAATTAAGCTCTGAGTGAAAAAATGGTGGTCCCCTATAGCACGCATCGATTTGAGTGATCAAGGAGATATAGTCGGCCCGCAACGTATGGACCTCCAGTAAGTAGTCGATAAACCTCTCTATATTTCAAATTTTGTTGATTTCTATCAATTTTGCTTTAGTTTTCTGTGTTTTTAGGAAATTGTCCACAGGTTTTCATGCGAAGAAGTAGTTTCTTCGCGTGGCCCATAGGGAAATCTCACATGATGAAACTGCATTTTGCACCATTTGGTGATGAATCTCGCGTGGGAGAGTACCCATGTTTGTGCGAGAAACCCTTCTAGAGGGTGTTTTCTCACATGACTAGTTATTAAAGTTCACACGAAAGGCCAATGTCGCACGACCCAAAAAACTCCTTCACGCGAAAGAGAACTTCTTCGCGTAGAAATCTACTTCTTTGCATGGGAAAAAGTGGTCAATAAGAATATGAAATCAGTTTATGTCGTGTCCAATAGCTTTTGCGTCAGTGTTGTTACTGTCTGTAGGATGTCTTGAATGCTTTAGTATCTCATTACGCTTTGATTATCTCTGATTACTGATCATGCTCTATTATTTGCATGTCTTGCAAGTTGACTTTCTAGACATCGCTTTCAGATCACACCACCCGGCCATTAGCAGATTAGTATCATAGCTGGATGATGCAGAGACAACACATCTGGGTACTCTGGGGTTGAGTTCACTATGTGATGTACCTGAGATTCAGGTAAATCACGGATTGTTAGGAACATTGGTTGAGCATTTCCATTTGGAAATGAACACCTTCTATCTACCACAGGGGGAGATGACTATGAATCCTGAGGACATCTACCAGATTCTGAGGATACCTTTCCACAGTGCCAGGGTAGAGTACGAGGCACATCCTAGATTGGGGATAGTAGCATTAAGGGAGATCTTACAGGATGACCTTGTAATGGGGAGGGCGATCCTGTGGGAGGATCTGATCAGTGAGTATGGACCTACCCACAGGTTACTAGTGGTTCTATCCTATTTCCTGGGTTGTTACCAGATGCCTGATCATGGACAACATGGTCTAGAGTGTGGCTGGGTAGGATGCGTCAGCATATGTTAGCATGGCCCTGACATTATGGATTGGGTTAGTGCATGCTAGCACACATGTATCACAAGATGCATGAGATCACCTATCGAGAGGCGAAGAGTATGGCTGCAGGAGTTTTTGTATTACAGGTATGGGCCTGGGAGCATCTTCCCATGACAAGGCTAATATGCGAGGACATGAGGCAGCCTCTAGAGCCCTACATTTATAGATATAGGGGCATGATTACCTAGCTAGCACTGGGTAAGGTATATCAGTGGTGAGCCCAACTCAAAGACTTAGCTGCAATAGTTTGGAGGCCATGGAGACTCACAGAGGCCTGGGATGATGCTACAAAGTAGCTCAGTCACATGTTCTGCTCACGGGTGATGATAGGTCGCACTATTACAGTCATTGAGAGATTCCCGTAGAAGTGAGTATGGTGGCAATTCAGCCGGCCTCAGGACATATCATAGGAGTACACGGTGTATGCCACATTTACTGATGACATTCGGAGGGGCTGGCTGACGAAGCTAGACGAGGGGTGTACCATGATAGATATTCATGCATTGGCCCCAGTGTAGTGGGACTATTTGAGGGATGTGGCACATGGCAGCATGATTGCTGAGTACAGGCAACACTTTATTACACATCCATTCCCAAGGTTCACGGATCCAGTCGGCATATCAGGCTGAGGGCATGTAGTACATCCACAAATGGTACAACCATAGGTGGTACAGTAGCAGATGCAGGTGCCCCCACCATAGTAGAGTGTATAGCCAGGGGTCCAACAGGTACCATTATAGGAGGAGGTACATTAGGAGGATCCCATGCAGGAGGATCAGCCTACACAAGATCCACAGCGACAGTCTCGGGAGAGAGTTAGACAACTCTCGAGACAGGTTGGAGACTTGACTATATAGGTGGCCATGTGAGACACACGACTTCTAGATAGAGATTGGGAGATACAGGATCTCTAGGAGCAGTTACAGGCAACTCAGGAGGAGATACGCCATCAGACTGCTCAAGCGAAATATTACTATGCGTCATATATAGGGGTAGTGCTTGATGAGGCATCACAGGTGGCTAGATTCTTGACCTATGCCAGAGGGTCAAAGGGTGCACAGGTGCCACCTCCACCAAATAGGGCCCCATCTCCACCTCC
>MU224811.1:226525-260001 GCA_018584345.1 Thuja plicata | reverse complement strand
GAATCCATAATTCACAATTGATTGAACATCTATTTATACTAGATTTTAGCTCTATTCTTGATTCACGCTTCGTAAGTTAACTCTAGATCCAAGGTTTACAACTTGACCTTGATCTTTAGTTAGATATATTTTAGATCTATTAGGATGCTTTAAAACATTTACATTATGTTTGCTTGACCCTCAAGTAATGATTTAAAACAAATTAAAACTCTATAAATATAATTACAATGCTTTATCTGACATGTAAAAGTCAAATCCACTATTTGCGGGTTCTCTAACTGACTATCAATTCTGATGGTCAGGCTGCTCTGTCAGTCTGTCAGTTTTCTTCTTTGTTAGTGTTCCTTTATTGAACTGTTCATCAGGTATGCCTTTTCTACTCCATCGGTTTTGTTTTCAAAACTGTATCATTGGTGATGATCTTTGTGTTATGTCATTGACCCGTCGGTGATGTCATGTTTACCTCATTGGTACAACACTTGTCAGTGTTCATCAGGCAATTCCATACTTAGCACTTTTACCTCGTCGGGTATGCTCTCTTGTGTGCGTCAGTTAGTTACATACTTTATTCGTCGGGTAGCTATACTGATGGTCTCTGTCAATATTTTTCACTAAGTGTACTAATGGAAAAACATAATGTCATCAATCTCCCCCTTTGACATTAGTATCAAAAACATGATATGTGCAACATACTAAATGTATTAGTATGTACACCTGTGTATACTTCTTCCTTAGTCATTTGAATGACTCCCCAAATGTATATGTCGCTAAGTGTAAGTATATATACATTTCCTTATGTAGTTTTCTTCCCCCTTTTTTTGATATAGTGTACATAACTATCTTTACATATCTATTCCTTCTATACATACAATATACATACATTTCTATTCCTCCTTTTTTGATAATAAAGGCAAAGGTACTTACATCTTGTCAAAAAGGTGGGAATGTGAGGACTTGATCTCCTCCATCATCTTTTCCCATTTATCCTTCAGCATATCTAGAGTCATGTGCTCAAGTGATATCCTTACGTGTATATCATAGATGTTGTCTACTACAGACATCTCTGGGGTCACAATTAAGTTTCTTGCTTCAAAAATATGCTGCTGTAGAATAGTAAGATTAGGCAAGATGTGTACCTATAGTTCGGTAATCTCACCTCTTAATTGTGTTTTAGCATACCATATTTCTTTCTTTAGTCTGTTAGCCTCAATGACTTTGTCATGATGCACCTTGATACTATCTGCATTTCATGTTAGGCTTTGTGCACTAGTTGTGACATTAGAATCTATTTCTGCTACCTTGTCACTATTTTCTTTTGTAAACTTTTCAAGTGTGCACATCTTTTAAACTAAGTTAATAGCCTCAAAAATCATTGGCTCTAATTGATTAGTTAGTTCAAAAAGATTTACCTTGTTCACTACCAATTCTTGGCTTATCTTGTCAATTAACTTGTATTGATACTTTTTCTCTGCTTGTTCTTCCATTGCTTATTCTGCATCTACATTCTGGTTTGTGATGGCATTGGTAAGAATAGCTATTTTCTCCTTAACTCTAGCATTTTGTTCAAGTTTCACCTCAGGAACAAGTTGTTGTAGAATGTCTCTTGCCTTGTCAAGTGCCATTTCTTCCCTGTGTTCCTGTATCATTTTCTTCTAAATGGCTTTTCTTTGACATAGCACTCCAAATTCTTGAAGTTTATCTATATCCAAAGTAGTAATATCCCAGTTTGGGACTTCTATTACTTCATCCATTGTGACAGCCAATATATTCTTCAATGCTTTCCTCTTCTTCTTCTTTGGTTGGGTGGCAGATTGATGTACTACCATTTTTAAACCTTGAGATTGGGTTGATTTGGTAGGTGAGGGTTGAAAAGATGAAGCGTCTTGTTGTTTCTGTTCTAAGTCCACCTGCTGGTTTTGTGAAGACGTCTCCTCATTGGACTTAGGTGTATCAACAGATATATCTTCTCTTTTTTTTGAGCTTTCATCGTGCTTGACTTCTTAACTTTTATCTTTTTATTCATCCTTTCTCAATGTATCCTCTATTTTGTTTATCTGCTTCTCTGCTCTTTTCATTAGACACTTTTTGCTGAGTGTCGGTTGCATCTTTCAGTTCTGTATTTGTATCCTGATGAGTATTGGATGCATCTTTGTTTTCATCTTTACCCATGTCCTTGGGTATATCATCAGCTTTCTTAGATGATTTATCCCGCCTTGATTCAATATCAATAGCATCAATTAATATCTTCATGTTTGTTAGTGTATTGATTGTTGCAGTGTCAATAGTTGAATCCTGTCCGTCAGTATTGCCCTGTGCAATATTTATATCTTCATCTTTTTTTACTTCTACTACAGGGTCTTTTCCTGTAGTGTCATTAACAATGTTGTCTAACTGTGATTCATCATTTATATCATCAGCTAAATTACCTTTTATTGTCAAGTCATCCTTGGTAACTTCTTCATCTCTACTCAAGTTAATGTGAATTGGACTTGGTGGATTTTGACTCTCTTCACTTTGAGTGTGGTCAAGAGTAGTGTCTGGCCATACTTCATCTACAATATCAGTTTCTTTGGGGCATTCTAAATCACTCTCTTCTTTATCCATTTCAACAGATGAGTCATCTTGTATATCTTTGATGGTGATTGGTTCTTTCTCTGGGCTAGCTTCCTTAGTGGGATTTTTGAGTATCTTGCACCACTTCTTAATACTATTCTAATCAAGATCAATTAGCTTTCCCTTGAGAAATTCATATGCTCTCATTTTTGGTGAGAACTCTTTTTCATACTTCATCATCTCAGAAGTTTCTTCCTTTGTTGAATTAGGAGGCATAAGAGTAACAAGTACTCTTTCTCTTATCTCCTCTTCCCGATGTAGTGCAAATGTCCATCTAGCTAATAATCTCTCTGACATTTATTTGGGAACATTATATTCTAAGAATTGTAGTGGAACATAGTGATGTTTGCACATTTTAAAAATTATTTCTTCTTCATTCTTATTTTGATCCTCTGTACTAAATTTTAACCATTTCCTTATGTTAGCATCAGAAATAGATTGGGATTCTGAGATGTTGTTGCATATTTTCTCAATTGGTATTGGAACCAAAGGCTCTTTTTATTTTTGTATTTCAACATCAGCTTCATCCATAGCTGAGTCTTCTAGATCCTCTCTAGTTCTATTCATCTTCCTCCTCTTGGTCTGTACTTTTGGAGGGGCTGGTTTTCTCTTGTATATCCTCACTTTTCCTTTTGGTAATGGTGAAGGAGTTGACTCTTTTGCAGTCTGGCTTCTTGTTCTTGAAGCAGTTGTAGTTCTTGCTTTCTTGGGTGTAGGAGGAGGTGGAGAATCTGACTGTGTACCTTCTGAGTTATTCTCTTCTTCTTCTTCACTGATAGGTGACTATCCTTCAGTTAGTTCCTCCTTACCCTTTGTTTCCTCTTCACCTTCTTTAGTTTCTACAAACTGCTTGGTTAAGTTCTTAACCATTTTCTCCTTTTTGTTAACAATCTTCTTGACAACAAGATCTATCTTGATCTTTTGTTTGGCTTCCTCATAGGTGCCAAATCTTTCTTTTTTGTTGTCAATTGGTTTATTTAATAGTGCCTCAATGCACTCATTGTCTTGTCATGTTTTGATTTCATACTCTAACTTTGAAAGGCATGACTTCCTAGGTACTACTGCTTGGATATACGTGAAATCATTATCTACCATGAAAAAATTATTCTCTTTCTGTTCCTCTATCAAATTTTTAGGAATCCTTGTTCTAGTTTGCAACATTTCCTTAATGGTTTTGAAATACTCATGCATTACATTATCATAATATGTTCCTAGTGATTCTATGAATTCACCTATCTGAATGGTTATAGGTCTTCTTGTGTCCCATACAACTTTTCCTATTGAAGGAAAGTATTCTTCAAAGTAAAAGAATATGCACATTATGAGGGAACCAAACTTACAAGTGTTTATTCTTGAAGATCTTATAGTGCACATGTTCTCCTCTAGTTGATGTAACAGGATCTCTGTGAGATCCATCTTCTTTCCTTGTTTGATTATTTTGTATTTTTTGCTCATAGCAGTGCTTGATATGCTATTCATTCTACTTGCCTGGAAGATTTTATATCCTATCACACATGCACCAAACTTGAGTTCTACATCGGTGATAGTGTTGATCTTGAGAGCTCTTTTGTCTGATTTAGCACCAGTCAGTTTTTCCACTTCCTTCAGGGATGGGTACTTGTGAGCTTGTGGTTTATCGGTCATACGATAACCAGTAACTACATGAATAACATCCTTTGTTATTGGTTTTGGCTTATTAAGCCATAGAGTCTTGTTGTGCATTCTACTGAGAACAATCTTAATCCATTCTATTTTGAAAAGTTTGGGAAAATGTGGTGCATTCATGAGTCCTTTCACTTCTGGATGCTTGTGCTCTTCTTTGAGGTTTCTAGCTTCATCACATAGTGCCCTGTGGGCATTGTCTAGGTCTAGATCTCCTATTTCTGAGATCTTGTAATGTATATAGGACCTTAAGTCCTCTACTAGAAAAACCCTAGGTGGAATTCTGGAGAATGCTTTGGAATCATCAAATTGTGATGCTATTTCTAGGTGCAACTTGTATTTGGGTTCAACACAAGAGCCTTTGCTAACAAGTTTGAATGTTTCCTTCTTATCTTCCTTAATCTTTTCAACTCTAGAAGTCGATGCCATCGCGTTGCAGAAATTTAGGGTTTTTCATAAATCAAACAATGCGGTCGGTGAATGTGGTTACTTACTAAATCTCTGTGATTGCCTATGAATCCTCTGAGAAGTATTGAGTCTTTGCTGAGGTCGCTCTTCAATTTTCTTTGAAATCTCTCTTCTCTGCTTTGCTTTGCTAAAAAATTGCAGGTGTGAAAATGAGTTCACTCGTCAAGCTTTTATAACTTTTGTGCCCTAAGTTGTCGTTAATGCTCAGCAACTCATCGGTATACAAAGACTGAGTTTGTCGGTGGAGGCATTCATAACATCTTTGATGTCTGTGCAAAGTGTCAGGGTTGCTAGCAGCTCTGGTGACTTCACCAATGATGGTCGGTAAAGTGGCAAAGAAATCTTTTGTCGCCTCAAGGTTCACTGATGTCCGTCAGTTTACACTTAGCAACTTGGCGTTTGTGTAATGACCGATACATTCTGGTAAGTAGTGCTAACTTTTCTGTGTGTGTTCACCGATGTAGATTTGTACCCAATAACTGATGGTTGATTTTCAACAATATTTTACAAGTGAAAATATGGTGCATCTTTAATAATGCTAATTTGTATATATTATCAATATGTAATGGAACCGATGCATGTATATAACTTTTCACAATGCAGTTCCATACTTACTTGTGCATTTTAGTTGGATGTAGTGATGCCACTAGATCCATTGGATAGGGTGTCATCATTTGTATTGCTTGTTCCAGCACCTTCAGTGTTTGTGGATTTTACCCACATCTTGTTTCTCATTCTCTTGATGTCATCAATGGTATTTCCATTGGGCTATGTACTTGTGTCTGTCAATCGATCTTTGCAATCTTTTATCACATGTCCAACCTTATGATAATGTAAACATGCCATACCTAGATTGGTCCAACCTCTTGACCTTCTAGTCCACTTTCTCATACAGTTGGCAGCAATATGACCATACCTTCCACATGCTGTGCAATTTACCCATGTGTTATAGTCCCAAACATATGAGGTACCTACACATGTTGGTTTTTAGCCATTGTCAAGTTCTCTTGGTGTCCATGCCTTTTTTTTTTTTTTTCCAGCGCTCCTCATGTGTATGCCCATTCATCTTGCAGGTAGGATAGTACTTGTCCATGTAGGTTTTCCTTTTTGGATTGGTCACTTTGGATTTTCACTCTTGTGTCTTGTGTCCTTTGTTTTGACATTTATAACAATTACCAATGAAAGTAGATTGTGCTTGAGGAATACCTTTCATTTTGCTTCTGCAAATGTTTGAGGTGTGGCCGGGTTTTCCAGAATTATTGCATGACAAATTCTTGATCTTGGGGTTGTGAAAGCATTCCTTTGGTTTGGTTGATTAGAAGATTCACCATTCTCATTGTATCCTAATCCTATGTAGTTGTTGACTCTTCTCTGTCCATCAAGAAAATCATCCATCCTTTTATTGCTATCTTCAGCTTTCTTGATCAATTCATTGTGCTGATTTTGAATTCTGACGTCATGCTTTAGTTTTTCATTCTCTTCCCTTAGCTCACCAATAGACTGTATTCTTTCAATGAGTTTTGTATTTAGTCTATTTGCCTCTTGACTCATAAGAATAATCTAATTGGTAATCTCATGGTGATGCTCAGTAAGTAATTGAATTTTTGATTCTTTCTCTTGCAACTTCTCTATTATTTTCCTCCTATCATCAATGGCTAGTGTTCTTTCATTTTCAGCTTTTCTTGTATCATTCATGACATCAATCATTTTCACCATTTGAGTCTCTTGACCGATTTGCAGCATTCTCAATTGCTCGGTCAGATGTTGATTGGCCTCATGTAGACTTGTGATCTTTTCATTTGATTGGTCTAATGCTTTACTTGATGTTGATTCTGCTAAATCAAAGTAATCTTGTATTTCTGATTCTTTGTAGTCCCTCTCATTCAGCCTAGTTGCCATAATCTTTCTTTCATCAAGAAGTTTTCTCAAGTTGATTCTCACCTCTTTATACTGCTCATAGTTTATCTGCATATGTAATTACTCATTCTCAATAGTCTTGTCCAGTCTGTACTTTTCCATTGCTCTGATCTTTTCTCTTAAGTCTTTAATCTTTTTCAAGAAAGAGACTTAGCTCTGATACCAATTTTTGGAATTATATTGTGAATGTAGTAGTGAGAGGGGAGGGGTGAATCAGTACCTCTAAAACTTTTCTTGGTTAGCCCATTAACCCTTAGTCATCAGTTTGTAAATTCTCTTATCTAACTGTTCATCTTTCTTTATGCATATGCAATCATAACATAATTTCTTTAATATGTAGCCATACAAGAAACATTCATGAAAATAGATAACTCTTAACACAAGATATGGTAACGCAGAAAACTCCTGTTAGGAAGTAAAAATTGTGGTGGGGATTGTTACCAACAAGACTTCACTATCTGCAGATAAGAAGGGGCGGGTAAAGGCTTATAATTGGTCACTTCTAATGACCTACCCTATTAGGAGTATTACAGTGGAGACTTGTTAAGATATACTTCATTTGAAGCTTTAGCAGCACTATTAAGTGTGCACTCTGTTAAGAGATTTGTAAAGAACTGTTAAGTCCACCTTCTATAAAAGGATTTTAGATGGGATGCACTTGTTAGAATGCAACTACATAAGTCTTTGATCTGATGATGTATGCAATCACTACTTGCTGATAATAGATCCAATAAACCTTCCTATGTATGAGTAATCATCTTTTCATGATTGAATAATAGCTTTCTCTGCACGTCGGTAGCCTCTGTGTATTCTTGATAACTAGGTATAATCTGTTTATGAACTTTGCATGAATTCTTCCTTCTGCTCGTCAGATGCTCTTCGTGGCTATCATCACCAATGAATCCATAATTCACAATTGATTGAACATCTATTTATACTAGATTTTAGCTCTATTCTTGATTCACGCTTCGCAAGTTAACTCTAGATCCAAGGTTTACAACTTGACCTTGATCTTTAGTTAGATATGTTTTATATCTGTTAGGATGCTTTAAAACATTTACATTATGCTTGCTTGACCCTCAAGTAATGATTTAAAAAAAATTAAAACTCTATAAATATAATTACAATGCTTTATCTGACGTGTAAAAGTCAAAACCACTATTTGCAGGTTCTCTAACTGACTGTCGGTTCTGATGGTCGGGCTGCTCTGTCAGTCTGTTGGTTTTCTTCTCCGTCGGTGTTCCTTTCTTGAACTATTTGTCAGGTATGCCTTTTCTGCTTTGTCGATTTTGTTCTCAAAACTGTATCGTCGGTGATGATCTTTGTGTTATGTCATTGACCCGTCGGTGATGTCCTGTTTACTTCGTCGGTACAACACTTGTTAGTGTTCATCGGGCAATTCCATACTTAGCACTTTTACCTCGTCGGGTATCCTCTCTTCTCTGCGTCGGTTAGCTACATACTCTGTTCGTTGGGTAGCTATACCGATGGTCTCTGTCAATTTTTTTCACTAAGTGTACTAATGGCAAAACTTAATGTCATCAGATCTTACCGTTCCTCTCCCTGGCAACTACAATATACTAATTATCAGGAACAACCCAGATCCCACTTACCCAATTCTCTTTTTGGAGGACATGGAAGGATTATGGGTCAATGACAAGTTATAGCTAGGAATCTGGACTTCCTCATGCGTATCTTCTAGACTCAAACACCTGCAAATGCCAATTGGTTGAAGGACTACATTACTGCCTATATCTTCTAGACATATAAAATTATACTCTTTGAGCTTTGATTTCTGGGTTTTGATTGTGTGTATTTTTACACTTCCTTTTTGCTCTTACATCCTGATGATGGATCACGGAATGTGATCCGAAACGTTGATGCTTAAAAATACACACAATCAAAACCCAGAAATCAAAGCTCAAATTATACTCTTTATCATATAAACTTTTATATAATTTCCTATCGACGTAACCCTCACACCTCCTTTTGATACAAATACTAATAAGTATTCATCTTAAAACTAAAATTTAAAGAAATGTCAATTTTAAAAAATACATTCTCAACCTGATCCTTTCATGTGATACCTTTTACACGTAACAAATTATTATCCTAAAAAAATATTTATAAATCATTCAAACTTTATTTTAATGCTCCTTTTAAAAAATTATTGAATGAATAAACAACATACAAATTACATTAGCAGTGACACCAGCCGGGTTTAGATTATAACCCCACTTGATTGACCTCTTCCGGTGGAAGTTGATATAAACTTTTTTTGACCGAAATGTGGAGCCTAGCTCACGTGATTCCATCCTTAAATCGCCAATCACCATACGTAGCTTGGCTTCAGCTTAGCGACTCGTTTTTTGTATCTGCTCCTTTGAGGCAGGGAGTCGCTTTCGTGTCAACGACACGTGCGTACCGAATCACTTTACTTTGACTCGTGATCGTTCTTACTAGAGGGTATATCCAGCGGCGGAGGCTTCTTCCGGGAAACTTGGAGAGATCAGATGCCGTTGGACTGCATGGTGATCGATGTCGGTGTAGACAATATAACATCAGCAATATTCGAGATATGAATCTGGCCAAGAATGTCGCTATCCAGAGGACGGCAAAGTAAAATAATAGAAATCTTTGATTCGGATAAATAAAGCAGGCAGTCAAACTCGTGAGAGAATGGATTGCCCAGTGAGCCAACTGTTTCACCTGCTCTAATGTATTGTCATGGCGCAGATACGCTTTTTTGGCTGTACCTGCTCTAACGCTTTGTTTCTTACTCTTTTAAAATAATGATTTTAGTTCGTAACATAATATATATTAAAACAATGTTTTTATTTAATTCTTCCTTCCAGTCATAAAATCTAAACAAACAACAATAATTCACTTGAAAACATTTGAAAACATCATCTATTGTTGTATTTATTTGTATCTTATTATTTTATGCATATAAAAAATTTGGCTAAGTAGTGTATTTTTTTTTTTCTCTTTGATAAAATGTCTAAGTTTATTGTTTAGTGGATGTTTTTTCTATACAAAACAATGCTTAATAACTAAAATTGTACAAACTATTGGAATTATAGAAGTTTAAGACTCTCAGTGCATTGTCATTTGTATTGAGTGTTACATTTTTTGAAGTGTCATGAAAGACCTTTTGAATCATTTCACTTTAAATTCATTACATTCAAACTCTTTATTGTTATTTACTATATTAAATATTTTCACATAAATAAATTTGATCTATCTGGCCTATTTTACTAAAAAATTTCAACATATAAATATGCTAGTTTATTAGCTTACAATTTAGTATATAAATTTAATTCAAACAAACTAAATTTTTACAGTTCATACTGATGTTGATTAACTGTGTATATCTTTTTGAATTGACATTTAATGGAACATACTTTATTATCCATAATCAAAATAATAGGCAAGAGAACCAGAAAAAAGAGTCTTTGATTGATATCCTTCAGACGAAGGAACTTTGCTACTTTTTCTCTTCTCTTGCTTATTATCTAATGATAGATCATAGAATAAGATCAGAAATGTTGATTTAAAAAAGTATACGCAGCTATTACAAAAACTTCCAAGCAAATAAATTTTAATGTCAAATAATTTTTTCATAGCATTTCTTCTTTTACAATTACCTTTTAAATTGTAAAACATATACTATTTAAAACAAAACTAAAATTACATATAAAAAAATTAGAAAAAAAATGAGAACTATATAACCTACTTAAATTTGTAATAACAAATTATTATTAAAGACCATTAAATTTTATACTAAATTATTTAAACCAAGTAAAACACTAGTTACGCCGTAGGCGTTTCCAATCTAAGAGAGCCCAGGCTAAATTTTATAATCTAATTGTGGGAAATCATGGAGACAGAATTACTACCATTGAAGTCATCTGAAGAATTTATCGATTTTCACCCCTTTACACGTCAAGAATGATTATGAGAGTTAGTAATGATTTATTCGCAGATGAAGTGTTGCTACCATTTCCATCAATCATAGTGAAAGTAATGGATGACTAGGCTACATTTTTCCTATTCGGAGCCTTCTTCAAGAAATTAGATCTGGGCGATGTTATTTCGAGCCTTCCTGAAGAAATTGGTCATCAATGCTTGTTGAGAGTAGCTTGCAACCACCTACAATGACATGATACTAGTCTTCAATATATACCACATCAAATTAATATGGAACTGGGATCATTAATGACTTGAGTTTTGAAATCATTAACTGTGTCAAACAAATCTGCAAACTTGTTCCATATAGCCCGAGGAGTGTTCAAATTCTCTAGGTGAAACAGGAGACTATCAGAAACATTCAGTGCCAGTAAGCCCATGGCTTCATCCATTTTATTTATGTGCTGAAGAGCCTCAAAAGGATGCTGCAAAATAGGTTGGTTCTCATCTAGACACGACCATAAGCTGCATGACATAAGCAGCCTAGTCATGTGAGCTTTCCAGGTGCGGTACTTATGTGGTGTTAGTCGGGACATTGAAGTGTCCGAAATTGAGAGAAGAAGACAGAAGCAGAAGGGTCTTTCTGAAGTAAAGTGCAGAAAGGAAAATGCACTCCCCCACAATGTATAATACTATCCCCCGTACACCATAAAATACTAACAGAGCACAAAAAATGAGAAAAAACCATGAGTTCCAGAGGCAGAACAGGAGCATAGAAGAGGGTGCAACTTTAACTACAAAATATGAAAAAAAAATGGCAAAATGAGGAAATGAAACCTACACAAGAGCGATGGGCTTGGAAAGAGCTTTCCAACGATATAAAGAAGTCAAAAATTTGAGTCCGTATGAGCCCTGTAGGACCAAAAAGGCACAGGTACCCCCAAAAACCAAGCTCCCTGGAAAAAACCAGTCACTGGATAAAATTTGACAGTCAAATGGCCGTCGCTCGTCTGTGGAAAAAAAATTGACGGCTGTATGGCCGTCAGATGACCGTCGACAAGAAAAAATTTTCGGTTGCCGAAAAAAAAAAATAGTTGCCAAAAAATTTGAAATAGTTGCCCGAAAAACAATCTGGTAGGGTGATGTCAGCACTAACATCACCACTGCACTATTGGCATTGGTAGGCGGCAGCAGGTGGTGGAGACTGGGCAGCTCGCTGGCGGTGACTGAGCGGCACCCGGGTGGCAGCCCCGGTGGCTGGTGAGTGGCACGCCGGCTGGGGGCCGGGTGTGGGCCGGGCCAGGGTGGCACTGGGGTTGTGTGCTCCGGTTGTGATCTGGCAGCCCTAAAAACATTAAAAAAACTTTTTTTTAAAATTTTTGCCTCATTTTTTGAGCCGTACGGCCTAAGAGGTTGAATTTTTTTTCTCTGGAGTCACTGTGACCAAAACCAGTGAAGTTTATATGTATTTTGACTCTCCCGAGCCTTCTAAACGCAATGGTGGAGTCTGTTTTGGCTCAAATGGCTCTAGAAAATAGTGCATCCTCCAAAGTGTAGAAGAAACCCTAGAGAAGATCTGGCTTTCATCTGTGACTCACGGCTTCAAAAAACCTTCAGACGAGGCAGTAGTAGGGAAGCTCTGATACCATGTAGCATTTGACAAATGCAAATCCATAGAACCCAAATACACCTACATGCAAATGACCTGTTACAGAGAAGAAGCACGAGAATGAGAAACCAAAACTTAGAGATGCTTGAAAGAAGAGTCAAAATATTATTTCCTGAGTTATGAAAGAAACATTGCACAGTTTAGCCTATAAAGGTGAACAAACCCTAAATAGAAAAAATAGCTTGCGCAATATAATTAATATAAAATATTAATTATATGCACCTAAGAGACAGCTTAAGTGAAAAAAGAGCAATGAAACTTCCTAATTACTCTAACACGTAATACTAGAGTAATGCATTGACTGTAAATAGAACCAGAACCCAAATTTTTTTTTTTTGCAGATGGTGGCCTTTAATTTTGTGACTATAATTATCCAAGGTAGTAGAAGCTACGTATCAGATGAAATTCTTGTCTGCATAGACTTTCTACCGCTAATGATCTCTAGAAAGAGCACTCCATAGCTGTACACATTGGCTTCTCATATTTCAGATTGCATATTTAGGAGCAGTATAACATGTGCAATATAGGGGATCGAAATTGAATAATTTGACGATTATTAGATCTATATGGTGCAGGAGCACCTAGGTAGGGTTAACATGTAACCTAGGGCTTCTAAGTTGTTTTTGTCTTGTAGTAGTCCTACCCACACCACTAGTGGAATAATAGGACTAGGTGAGTCCTAGGATGTTTTTTGTTAGATAAGGAGGTCCTATTAGGTCTTTAGTGTCTTTCTTTTCAAGCAATGTCCAAAGTTGCTCATTTATGTTCATATTGACAATGTAGGGGAAATAGTGGAAATGATCCATTCAGGGGTCAAGGAAGGGTTTAGGAGACCTATTTGATGTCTACTTAGCCTAATTATGCAATTGGTTAAGTTATTGAGGTGTTGGACCATGTTTTATGCAAGAATGACAAAAGTTGTAAAAAATGTCAATGTTGTCACTGACAACATTGACAACATTTCTTGCAATAATGTCTTTTCAAGCATTTGAGGTTTCTAAATCTCTGAAACCATCAAGATAGGGTCATGGTCAACTATATAAAACCTCCCTTGACCATTTCAAGAGGCTGGTTGATTTTGCAAAGTTTATGTACAGACTGTATAATTGAAGAAACAATTGCAGTTTTACATTTTCTAAGCATTTTGTGTTGTTATTGATTAGATTGCTTACTGTAATGGATACATAACTTAGAGTATTTCCTTTTGAGATTCTCTATGGCGGTAGATTAGCATTTTGTGTGAGTTTAGTTATATTTTTAATTATTTTTTTTAAGACAGTCGTTGGTTTGAACCAAGCAACTTCTGCAAATGGAGTCATAGATCCTCTTCCCATCATGGAGTTTGCATGGGCCTTTGGGATTAGGGAGATGACTCCTTTTACATATTTTACAATGAAGGAGGGGCCCTAGAAGTAAAGAAAGATAATTTTAAAGTGATTCCCTAGGCAAGCCATAGTTGCATGGCTAGGGATCACAGTGAAGTGCAGAGGTGCTAAGGAGGATTAAAGGCATTGACAGCTTCAATCAGAGGTTGTGGAGAGGTAGATACATGTGTGGTGAAGTCCTGAATTCAATGGGAAGGTTTGGTGAAGGATTCTTAATGGTGGAAACAAAGATTCTGATTAGTATGCTATGTGTGCTTTGAAACCCCTAAAGACACTATACAAACAGTTTGGGGGGACAAGACCTAGAAAATATTTTACATCTCTATAAAGGGTGTTAGGATAAAAGGTCAGTTTACCATCTTGTTAAGGGTTAGTTTAAGCTATTTGAGAAACAAAGGCTAATTAGGCCTAATTGCTTGTAGCCCTATTTTGGGCGAATTTGGTATGTTTATTGGAACTCATTTAGGGTTCTAGTGCAAGGTGTGTTTGAGGGTGTTGGAATGGATCTCATTAAAATCCTAGAAGCCTACCTCTCCATATAGAAGTGTTATTGATCATTTTGGGTCAATTAAGTAAGATGGAGCAAGAAGAGCTCCAATGTGCTAGGTGATGCATGTTTTGGTTTCTTTGTTGATGTGTGCAAGTTGAAAGGAGAATGATCTTGTAGAAATAATCCTTGGAAAGTTAGGTTTAGTTAAGAACCCTAATAGGTCAAGAAGTTACCAATAGGATACCCTAGAGGAAGGTAGGGTACAAAGAAAGACTTGTAGTTACATCAGATTGGTATTTGAGAAAGTTAAAGACTTGGGAAGATAGTGTATGTCTACAGCTACTGGTAAATCAATGGGAGAGTCAATCATGGTGACTAATGTAGAGCTAGCTAAAAAGGTGGATGAAAAAAAGGAGAAGAATAGAGTCCTTGAAGAAGCCTCAAAAGGATTGAGGATAACGCTAGAATAATTTGCTAATGTAGCATCTAGGAACAAAGAAGTTGAAAGCAGTGATAGGGGTAAGAAGATTGATGAGGAGGACATTATCCCTGAGCCAAACCCACCATTGAATGAAGAGCCATTCTTGAAGGCCATAAAAACATTAGGTGGAAAAGAATTGGAAGGGATACCCCTGTTTAGCGGGAAGATGGACATTGATGCAGTGATGGATTGGGTTGAAGGAATGGAGGACCATTTCCTATGTGAAGGGGTGATAGAGGCACAAAAGCTAAAGGTGGCCAAATCAAGACTCTGAGGGTCAACACTAAAATGGTTGAAATACCTTCAAGATGAGAGGGTTATATTGGGTAAGAAACCCATAGCCAATTGGAATGCAATGGTGACCAAGATAAAGGAGAAATATCTACCAGAGGACTATTAGATTCAACTTGGATCTGGCCTCTTATACAGAGGAATTACAGAGATTGTGTCTTAGGTCCAAGCAACAAGAAGAGGAATCAATCAAGTTTTCTAGGTACTTGGGTGGATTGAAATGGAACATCCAAGAAGAGGTCGGTTTGTGGACAGAAACCACAGTTTAGAGGTATCATCAATAAGCCCTAAGGGTCGAGGACAAGAATAGGAAGAGAGGTGACTCTAAAATCAAGAATAGAGGTAGAGGAAGAGACCAACAGGGTCAAAGAGGAGGTTATCAAGGTAGAGGACACAAGGTGAGACCAAACTGACAGAGCATAATACTGAAAGCACTCCAAGAGGGGGCTATAATAGAGGTAGATGTAATCAAGGAGGTCCTAGCAGAGGAAGAGGAGGTAGAAGTAACTCATACTATGTAAGTATGAAGTGTTACAACTATGGTCAATTAGGTCATCTAGAATATAGATTCCCTAAGAAGCCTACTACTTCAAATCATGATAAGAGAGTGACCTATGCTAATGAGGACACTTCAAGTGTCAAAGCACCTGAGATTGACCATCTTGATTCAAAGATGGGTGAAAACCTAATGTTTAGGAGGGTGTTGATAAGACAACCATTTAAGGATGAACCAAAGCATAGTAGGGCTTTGTTTAGGATAAGATGCAAGATCCCTAGAAATTTTGTAATGTGATAGTGGACTTTTCTTCCACAGACAATATCATCTCTGAGGAAGCAGTCAACAAACTCAAGTTGACCAAAGTACCCCATGTAAATTCCTATAAGGTGACTTGGTTAAACAAAGGCCAAAGTGTATTGGTGAATGAGCATACATGGGTTGAATTCTCTATAGCAGGGCATAAGGAAAAACTATTGTGTGACATCCTACCAATGGATGCTTTTGATTTTCTGTTAGGAAGACCTTGGCAAATTGGCAATGGCATAGTGTATGATGGGAAGGATAATTCCATCACATTCAAGAATGGAGGCAGAACTTTCAAGATCCAGTCTCTGTTAGAAGAGGAGGAGCCACAGATCAAGACTCCTAACATCATGTTATGTAGTGGAAAGGAGTTTGTGAAAGATCTTAAGGAGGAAGATAATGAAGGATATTCTATTGTTCTTAAGCCTAAGGAAGAAGAGAATAATATCAAGGAACCATTGCCATCAGAGATACAAGAATTGCTTGATAATTATAAAGACATAGTAAGTGATGGAGCTCCAGGAGCCTTACCTCCTAGAAGGGTGATAAGCCATCAAATAGAATTTTTCCCTGGTGCATCTTTTCCTAATAAGGCAGCTTATGAGCTTACCCCTGTTCAGAATTTGGAAGTGGCAAGGCAAGTGCAAGAACTCTTGGATCAAGGCTTGATCAAGAAGAGTATAAGTCCATGTGCAATTCTGATTGTGTTGGCATCTAAGAAGGGAGGAAAATAGATAATTTGCATAGATTCAAGGGCCATAAATATAATTTCAATAAGGTATAGGTTCCCGATACATAGGATTGAGGATCTCATGGATTGCCTTGGAGGGGTAATGTACTTTACCAAATTGGATTTGAAAAGTGGTTATCACCAAATCAGGGTGAAAAGAAGGGATGAATGGAAAATGACATTCAAGACCACAAATGGATTATATGAATGGCTTGTGATGCCATTTGGCCTCAAAAATGCTCGAAGCATATTAATGAGTCTCACGAATGAAGTGCTCAAGGATGCCATACAGAATTTTGTAGTTCTATATCTTGATAATATACCGATATTTAGTAAGACAAAAGAAGAGCATATCAAGCATGTAGAGGCTGTGTTGCAGAGGTTACATGAAGAGAAGTTGGCTATCATTCTTAAGAAATGTGATTTCTTCAAGCAAGAACTAGTATACTTGGGATTTCTAGTGTCCAAAGGGTCGTTGAAGATGGATCAAGACAAATTTTCAGCTATCCTAAACTGGCCACCACCTACCACAGCCATTGAGGTAAGAAATTTCCATGGCTTAGCCCAATTTTATAGGAAATTTATTAGAAATTTCAGTGGTATTTGTGCACCTTTTTTAGATACTATCAAGGGTGGGGTAAAAACTAAGTTTAGGTGGAACTTAGAAACACAGAAAGAATTTGAGATGTTGAAGAATTAAGTAGCCACACAACCCATCTTAAATTTTCTTAGTTTTTAAAATTTGTTTACTATTGAATGTAATGCAAGTGGGATGGTAGTAGGGGGTGTGTTAAGCCAAGAAGATAGGCCAGTAGGCTTATTTAGTGAGAAATTAAATGAAGCTAAGAAGAAATACTCTTCTTATGACTTGGAAATGTTTTCCTTAGTTCAATCACTTAGGAAGTGGAGGAATTATCTGTTACCCAAGGAATTTGTTTTGTTTATAGACAACCAAGACCTTAGATAAACCAATACTCAGGAGAAACTATGTAATAGACATCTGAAATGGATGGAATACTTGCACAAGCAATCACACTTAAAATTAAGCATAAGAAAGGGAAATTAAACAAGGTTGCAGATGCACTAAGCAGGAGATTGTTGACAGTCCAATAGGTTCAGTTGAATAGCATTGGAATTGATAGTTTCATATATCTCTACAAGGCAGCTGAAGACTTTGGTGAAGCCTACAAGGTGTGAATTGAATTTCAGAATCATTTCCTTAACAAGTTTTCTGATTTTACTTTACAAAATGGATTGTTATTTAAGGGTAATCATTTGTGTGCACCAGGAGGTTCCATGAGAGAGAATCTCATACAGGAGAAACACAATGGGTGTTTGAGTGGTCACTTTGGTATGAACAAAACCTTGGAGCTTGTGAAAAGGTCGTTGGCCAAAGTTGGTAAGAGATGTTACTAGGTATGTTGAGTAGTGTGTAATATGCATGAAAGCCAAAGGAGGAATAAAAAATTCAATTTTGTATTAACCTTTACCAGTCCCTAATAGGTCATGGGAGTGTGTGAGCATGAATTTCATAATAGGTCTAACCAAAAAAAAGAAAGGATATGACAACATTTATGTAGTGGTTGATAGATTTAGCAAAATGGGACATTTGATTCCCTGCATGACTACTCATTATGTTAACCTCATAGCCTATTTTTCTTTAAGGAGATTATGAGAATCCATTGTTTTCCCCTAAGTATTATATCAGATAGGGATGTAAATTTTATGAGCCATTTCTGGAGAACATTATGGAAGAGATTGGGAACTAATCTTTCTTTTGGTTCAGCCTACCTTCCTCAGATAGATGGCCAAACTGAGGTGGTCAACAGAGTTTTGGGTAACCTATTGAGGTTACTGATTAAAGAGTATGGTGAGACATGGGATGTGGTCATTCCCCAAGTAGAGTATGCTTATAATGATAGCAAGAACAGAACCACAGGGATAAGCCCATTTGAGATAGTTTATGGGATGCACCCAAGAGGTGTGTGTGAACTTAGGGATCTTGGAGGCATGGAGTACTGGATTGTTCATGTTGAGGACTTCACTCAAACCATCAAGGAGATCCAAGAAAAAGTCAAGAAGACCATACAAGACAGTACACAAAAGTTGAAGGCTAAGGTTGATGAAAAGAGGAGAGACATTTAGTTTGAGGTAGGTGATTATGTGATGGTTTATTTGAACAAATATAGCTTATAGAAGGGTTTCACTACTAAAATTTAGATGAAGAGGGTGGGACCTTGCAAGATCATAGCCAAATATAGGGCTAATGCATACAAAATAGACTTACCTTCATATTTGAGCATATCTCCTGTGTTTAATGTACAAGACTTGATCCAATTCAAAGGGTAGATAGATAAGAGGGGTCAAGGCATTCAAGGTGTCAGTAGTGATGTTGAGGCTACTGTATTACCTCCCAAGACACAGTTAGAAGCTGATAGAGTTATAGACTCAAGAGTTAAGAAGTCTACAAGGCACAAGGTGTACATGGAGCACCTCATCAAGTGGAAGGATAGGCCTAAATAAGAGGCCTCATGGATTGCAAAAGCAAACTTCAAGAAGGTGGGAATATTTCAAGACATGTTTTCCATAGGAGTGACATAACTTTCCTTTGTGGGGGAGTATGGTGTAGGAGCACCTAGGTAGGGATAACATATAACCTAGGGCTTCTAAGTTATTTTTAGCTTGTAGTGGTCCTAGCCACATCACTAGTGGAATAATAGGACTAAGTGAGTCCAAGGATGTTTTGTGTTAGATAAGGAGGTCTTATTAGGTCTTTAGTGTCTTTCTTTTCAAGCAATGTCCAAAGTTGCTCATTTATGTTCATGTTGCCAATGTTAGGGAAATAGTGGAAGTAATCCATTCAGTGGTCAAATTGGAAAAGGAATGGTTGAGGAGACCTATTTGATGTCTACTTAGCCTAATTATGCAATTTTTTAAGTTCTTGAGGTGTTGGATCATGTTTCATGCAAGAATCACAAAAGTTGTAAAAGCTGTAAATGTTGCAATTGACAACATTGACAACATTTCTTGCAATAATGTCTTTTAAAAAATTTGAGGTTTCTAACTATCTAAAACCATCAAGATAGGGTCATGGTAAAATATAGAACACCTCCCTTGACCTTTTAAAGAGGTTGGTTGATTTTTCAAAGAAATAGTTCCAGTTTTACATTTTCTGAGCATTTTGTGTTGTTATGGATTAGATTGCTTAATATAATGGATGAATAAGTTAGAGTAGTTCCTTTTGAGATTATGTGTGGTGGTCTATTAGCATTTTTTGTGAGTTTAGTTATATTTTTAAATTTATTTTGTTTTAAGACAGTCACTGGTCTGATCCAAGCAACTTCTGCAAATGGAGTCATAGATCCTCTTCCCACCGTGGAGCTTGCACAAGAATTTTGGATTAGGAAGATGACTCCTTGTACATATTATAAAGTGAAGGAGGGGCCCTGGAAATCAAGCAGTCTAATTTTAAAGTGATTCCCAAGGCGAGCCTGAGTTGCATGGCTAGGGATTACAGTGAAGTGCAGAGGTGCTAAGGAGGATTGAAGGAATTGATAGCTTCAATCAGAGGTTGTGTAGAGGTAGATACATGTGTGGTGATGTCCCAATTTCAATGGGAAGGTTTGGTGAAGGATACTTAATGGTGGAAACAAAGATTCTGATGGATATGCTCTGTGTGCTTTGAAACCCCTAATTTTAGCCTTATTTCTAGGAAGGCACTGTACGGACAGTTTGGGAGGACAAGACCTAGAAATTATTTTAGGTATTTGTAAAGGGTGTCAAGATCAAAGGTCAGTTTACCATATTTTTAAGGGTTATTTCAAGTTATTTGAGAAAAAGAGCCTAATTAGGCTGAATTGCTTGTAGCCCTATTTTGGGTGAATTTGGTATGTTTCTTGGAACTCATTTAGGGTTATAGTACAAGGTGTGTTTGGGGGTGTTGGAATGGATCCCATTAACATCCTAGAAGCCTACCTCTCCATATAGAAGTGTTCCTGATCATGTTGGGTCAATTAATGAATATGGGGCAAGAAGAGCTCCAATGTGCTAGCTGATGCATGTTTTGGTTTCTTTGTTGGTGTATGCAAGTTGAAAGGAGAAGAATCTTGTAGAAAGAGTCCTTGGAAGGTTAGGGTTAGTTAAGAACCCTAATAGGTCAAGAAGTGACCAATAGGATACCCTAGAGGAAGGTAGGGTATGTTACATCACTAAATAATTGGGAAATAAATAGGGCTCATAAAGAACTAAATTTTGGGTCAGAATTGGTCATGTACCTGAATATATGCATTCTTAATGTCTCTATAGAAAAGAGGTATATGAGAATGCTCAAAGAGGTAAGACAAACCTTTTGATTTACCCAATATGGTATTAAATCATGCTTCCCAACTTAGGCAATCTCTTCCTTTTCCTAGCATATTAAGTTAATTCATTGGTGTTAACTCCATATCCTCCTTGATTGGAATACCCATGATAGAATAGTAAACAAAATTTTGAGATGTACCCCTCTTGAATTGTAAAAATAATAAATAGGTTTCATACTGCATTTGACAATGTACAACATGAATGACATGTGGATAACAGTTGTGAATGCATGGAGAATGGATGCCCACACTGACACCATAACTATCAACACATGTATCATATTCATCAGACATAGTTAGTTGGCATTAAAACTACAAGCATAAATATATCACAATCGAACCTCTACCACACACTTCTATTTTGGGCATCATCAACGTGAAAAATTGAGAGTGCTTCTCTTTGGCACTCCTAATCAAGTATATACCATTATTTGCAATAAAATGATATGAATCTATCAAATTTTAGTTGGTTTTTTTGGCAGGAAAAATTTCAACCATTGCTGGACTTTGCAACCATTGTTATATTTCTTCACTCTCGACATGAAGACATTGTTTCACTTTATCTGCATTGCTCCCAATTTTTCTTCTTTCCAAACCCTCCATTATTCACCTCTTCTTTTTCATTCTTACACAAAAAATGCGTTTGAATATACGTAGAATATACATGAATTCAGTCCTCAAATAGGCCCAAATGCCCTTATTGAAGAATTTTAATGATCACCAAGGCTCATATATAAAAGGGGAATTTCCTATTAACACTGTTGGGATGTGCATTGAGCTCTCCTGTCATTGTCCACCTTAGAGCAACATGCATTCAAAAGTAGTCTAACTACCAAGTGTGACATACATGCTACAGAAATCCTCATAAATTCACACTTGTAGACCCTTTTTTGTTGAGTGTTCTCTAAATTTGATTTCTATGAATAGCTTTGCACACTTTCTTGGTTCCAATGAAATGTGGTAAAAAATATTGTCTTGTAAAATGTGCTCACTTCTACATGGTTATTGGACATTAAATAACAACCACCCTTATGCTTTAGTGTTTCCTATTTTGTGGGCCCACATATTATTCTCTTATATTTGTGGGCCACATAAGGTTAGGTAAACATTAACCTTAGCATCCATATGTACACCATTCGTATATTTTGTGAATTATTTCAAGCAGTTTGTTTGATCTTATGAGGTATAATTATAATTTTAGTGCTTCAGACTGTAAATTGTGTCTTACTGGAAAAATTCATGTTTTTAGTTATAGTAAATATTGGCAAGTAAAGAATGCATATGCATAAGAGTTATAAAACGACCTTAAAATCAACCATTATCTGCATTTAAATTAAATTAAGCTCACAATTGAATGTGGCGACATGTTGTTGTTGACCACTATTTGAACAAGTACGAATATGTTATATTGTATATTGGAAAACATTTATTTTAAGTTTATCTGGTTGATATTCCTCTCATTCAAAATATATATTACTAGAACAAACAAATAAATAACATTATAAAGTAACATAATCCATTTATATAATTAGTTTTGGAATGGTTTTTCAATGTTTGATAAAAGGATATCACTTAACATGTAATTAGTTTTAGGATTAGAGTAGATTAAACTGCAAAATGTGACGTGGACAAGAATTTATCAAGCCTCTTTATGGCCAAGAATCCATGCCAAAAAATGAATAGTAAAAAAGTAATATTTCTACTTTCATATATTAGTTGGGTTATATAGTTTATATTACAATACAATTTATATAATTTATATTAACTTATATTTTATGACTTTTTTAACAAAATATAACTTCTAACAAAAAAAAAAGCATGAAATCATAGTTTGTTTTTAACCTTAATTTAATTTTATGGCTTTTCTTTTAACAAAATTGTTTAAAAATTTATGTGCATTACATAAGATTATTTCTAAAATAAAAAACACGTGCAATTTATACCAATAATGCACTTATACTTACCTTAAATGTTAACTTGTCTGATTGCTCTATAATTGCCCTAGACAGCTGCTAAAAATTGTCATAGTTTGTACATAGCATACCATCCTTAACAGGTATTCCTGTACCTTAAACAAATTTTAATGCCACAATCTATATGCCATTGCACTTTTAACAAAAAGAAACATTGCTTACTTACAACAAATTGTTCTACTTATAGTTTCCAAAGAAAATTTTTAGACAGTATAATGATTCCTTGAAACCATTTTTGTTGAGATGTGACTATGCTTTTAAACAAAGAATAAAATATCCCATACAAAATTGAATACTAGTCTCATACGACTTAATTTAATTTGGTAAACCATGACCCAAGAAATTTACCATTAGTTTCCCAACCAGTCTCTACTACCCGATATCTAATCTTCATACAACATAACACCCAACCATTTGTTGTTGCTTATTTTAATTTTTATAATACACATGCATAATACAATACCAACCCACTTTAGATCCACCTAGGATGAAATTTGATACTGCACCTACCATGCTTCTTTTTAGCCTTGCTACTTACACAATATTTACATTCATTTCTCTCAAGAAATGGAAACAAACATTAATAATCGAGAAATCATTGAAGTCCTAAGCGGAGAAACAAAAAAGAATGTTAGAAGCCCCTCAACTCCAATTGTAGAAGCCAACATACTACAAGAATCATGTTTCTTCAAATCTGAATGCCAATTCCCACTTGTGGAAGAAAAAGATGTCATTGCACTTCAAGATAGTTCTACTGAGTTGGATGGTCTTTTCATCTTCATTTAAGAGATGTATTATGATTAACATTACACAATTGGTGCAACACCCTCCAATTTGAGGCATATGAGATGTACTTGAACAAAAAGTAATCATTTGTCTTACCTTCTCACTAAGTAGTTCAAGAATAGACATCTATACAGATCATCTTATGTAAATAGACAAACTTCTATTTCCGCAATATGTAACCTATCTACAGACGTGAATGTAATTTTTTGGTACAATAAATAAATAATGGTATACTTTTCCACAATTTGTGTATTATTCAATTAGCTTATTTATACAGAGATAATGGGATACAATGCACTTTTATATGAAAACCAAACTAACCTATATTCTTGTTCACAATTAATTTCTACTAGGGGTAAAAAGGCTAAATCAACAACTTATCTAAAAATGTGTTGTTATTTAAAATAAAAACCTATTTGAGTCTATCGTGCTCAAATGATTTTACCTATAATTATCTTCCTTATAGAAATAATTAATCTTACACAACATTTCCACCAAGTTTAAATACAGTTGCAGGCTACTCCATACCTTTACGATTGTACTTCAAGTTGGTGACTTTAATGACAGACGTGCTTGCTAAGATACTTTTAGGCACGTCTATTACAGATCCATACTTACAAGTTACATCTATAAATTCTATCCATGTAATGCTCGCTGATGTAGTAAAAATTTAATCGAGTAATCCATTCTCAAAAAATCTCCATAATCACTCTTAAATCTGCATATTGGACTGTCTGTCTCCATAGACATATCAATTTAGAGGCTCATACTAACGTATAGCACTAACTTATTAGTCACTACAAGTAGATCCCCTCGGTTTCTTGATACGGACTGTTCGAGTCTCTAACTTACCGCCACCTTATTCCAAACGACCTCCCCATAACAAAGGATCTAATACCAAATGTCTGTTAGAAGTTTCTCCACTCCAATTAACTGATTCTTGTAATTGGTCCCAATTTTCTCAAATGAGAACAAAGAATCGGAACGTCCAACTCAACCTCATCACATGCAAGAAGGACGTGACACCATAATGGGGAACGTTAATCAACCATCTTTTATCAACCACTCACTGAAACCACTCACCAGTATTTGATGCATGTTGTGTGTCATCCAGCTCTTGCATTTCTTCACCTTATCCGCCACCTTCTCCACTAAAATAGCTGCCACCTTTTTCCATGAACAAAGACCGATAACCATCGAGCGACTCCAGATACACATCTCCTCTGCAACCAAGTCACTCACAACTTCTTCTACCATGATGGTCGATGCATGGCATCCACACGGTACTAATCGACTCCACCACTTTTCCGATACCTATTTCTTGGTTTAATACCAACTTAAGATACGTGCGACGGTTCTTGAAAAATTGTTTGCAAACTTAATGCACTTAGAAATTAAAGACTCAGTTTTTTCTTTCCAAATCGGGACTGTCATAACAAAATAGGCCGATAGCACCTAAAACCCAATTCAAAATCCTTTCTTCTAAAAGCCTTAGATAAGAAAGAGATACTATTCCCTTAATAAGTAACTCTATGAACTTGAATTTGTATAAGGAATTCATATTATTGATAGAGATAGGAATTAAAAGAGATTGTAAAAACCATTCAAAATGGTTACAATATATTAAACTTTGAATGCATACACCATATCAATGGCTCTCTAACTGAAGGCCAGAGAGCCCAAATCCTTTCCTCACTTTTCACTCACACTCTATATCCCATCTTCTCTTCTCTCTCTATCGGCCCCCTTCTCTTTTCGGTTATATTGTCTCTTTAAAGAGATGCTAGGTAGTTATAAAACAGTACCCGATATTTCCATTTTGGCTAATATACGTAACTAATTTGTAACTTCCCACTACTCCAACGGAATTAAATGACCGACATGGAGTTTTTTGGCATATGAACAAAACTAGTAATGTATTGTGGAGTTGACAACGAAGTTGTCAACTTTATGATTATATAAACCTTCTATGTCTAAGACACTTAGACTACTAACATTTAACTAAGTCTCACACCCAATTACATTAAAAAGGAACCAAAAAGGATTACTAAGCCAAGTTACGATAACTATATAACCATATAGGTCCATAATAGTCCAGGATCATTAAGATGTTTCTAGTGCCGAGATACCCCTACATCATACTCCGAAACTTAAAAGATTTCCATGTCCCATGGAAATGCGTGGTTGAGAGTTCTACAAACAAATCATTCGCTTATTTTTCTTCATCACTGGGTCCATGCATTTGTTGCGTACTTTGTCTCTTTCAAATGCTTCTCATCAATGGAGTGCATACTAGCTGCTAGCCATCACTCTTCATGCTACTGCTTCACACCACCACCCTACTGCCGTCTTATCCATACAAGATGTTGGATGATGCTTCCCACCCTTCTCTTATTGGTTTCTCTCTTGCATCTTCTACCCAACTTCATCTTGATGGAGACAACTTATCAAGATCTCGTCTTGAGATCTTAACACATGCAATCACAATTGCATCCTTATTGCAGCTATGATGGATCCACATACCACCAGTTATATCCCTACCCACAAAAACACCAGACCTTTCGCTACTCTAATACCATTCTGATGTAGTAAAAATTCAACTCAGACCTCCATTCTCCAAAACTCTCCATAATCGCTCTTAAATCTGCATATTGGACTGTCTGTCACCATAGACATGTTAATTTAGAGGCTCATACTAATGTTTAGCACTAACTTATTAGTCACTACAAGTAGATCCCCTCGGTTTCTTGATGTAGACTATTCAAGTCTCTAACTTATCGCCACCTTATTCCAAACTACCTCCCCATAACAAAGGATCCGATACCTAATGTCTGTTAGAAGTTTCTCCACTCCAACTAACCAATTCTTGTAATCGGTCCCAATTTTCTCAAATGAGAACAAAGAATTGGAACGTCCAACTCAACCTCATCACATGCAAGAAGGAAACAACACCATAATGGGGAACGTTAATCAACCATCTTTTATCAACCACTCACTGAAACCACTCACTAGTATTTGATGCATGTTGCGTGTCGTCCAGCTCTTACACAGATTGTGTTTGCATTTTTCCACCTTCTCCACTAAACTAGCCGCCACCTTTTTCCATGAACAAAGGTTGATAACCATCGAACAACTCCAGATACACATCTATTCTGCAACCAAGTCACTCATAGCTTCTTCTACCATGGGCCAATGCATGGCATCCATGCAGTACTAATAAACTCCACCACTTTACTGATACCCATTTCTTGGTTTAATACCAACTTAAGATACGCGCGAAGGTTCTTGAAAAACTGTTTGCAAACTTAATGCACTCAAAAATTAAACATTCAGTTTTCTTTTCAAAACTGTTTCCACCTTCATTCCAAATTAGGACTGTCATAACAAAATTGACTGATAGCACCTAAAACCTTATTCAAAATCCTTTCTTCTAAAAGCCACAGACAAGAAAGAGATACTATTCCCTTAATAAGTAACTCTATGAACTTGAATTTGCATAAGGAATTCATATTATCGATAGAGAGAGGAATTAAAAGAGATTGTAAAAACCATTTGGAAGAATTATAATATATTAAACTTCAAATGCATACACCATATCAATGGCTCTCTGGCTAAAGGCCAAAGAGCCCAAATCCTTTCCTCACTTTTCACTCACACTCTATATCCCTTCTCTTCTCTCTCTATCGGTCCCCTTCTCTTTTCGGTTACATTATCTCTTTAAAGAGATGCTAGGTAGTTATAAAAGCATACCTGATATTTCCATTTTGGCTAATATATATAACTAATTTGTAACTTCCCACTACTCCAACGGACTTAAATGATTGATATGGAGATTGTTGGCATATGAACAAAACTAGTAATATATTGTGGAGTTGACAGTGAAGTTGTCAACTTCATGATTATACAAACCTTCTATGTCTAAGAAACTTAGACTACTAACATTTAACTGAGTCTCACACCCAATTACATTAAAAAGGCACCAAAAAGGCTTACTAAACCAAGTTACAATAACCATATAACCATATAGGTCCATAATAGTCCAGGATCATTAATATGTTTCCAGTGCTGAGATGCCCCTGCATCACCTAGCCTAGTATCTTGATATTTTGCACAGACATGATTTCTATATTGAGCATTATGGACTCTATGTTTTGTTTATTTTGATTAGTTGATGAGACATTATGAGTATATGTTTTGATAATTATACTATTTTATGGATGATAGAAAATGATTTAAAAGTTTTAATTAGGAAATTTTATTTCACATATTTGATTGTATTTCTTATAAAGATGATTCAATTCTTGATTTACATTATGGAGTAATGATTATTTTTGGAGCAAACCATACTAATCCAATTATGCCTTGATATTGATGCTATCTGATGTGTTTGTAGGATGAGGAGAGGAATTTGTAGTCACTTGTATAGGATGTCCACATGATGTCACAGTCTCCCTCCTTTTTTGACATTTGCTTGTATATTTATATATATGTACAAATGTTTCTCTTGACTTGGTGATGCAGGATGCATGTACTAGGCATCAACTTCACCTGGCAACACGGGTTTGAGTGTGCCTTAAAAAAAAATCCTCGAACGTTGTTGTATGGAGATATTTGCAAAGCACTCTCAAGGAAACCTTATTGACTTAGGTTCATGTTTAGGAAGTCACCTAAGTTGGGGGGGGGGGGGGGGGTTAAGTAGTTTTATGATTTTGCGATTTGGTGATTTATGCTTTAGTGTATGTTTTCTTTGTCTAATTATTTGTATTTATATATTAAGGAATGATGCTTCTCTATCTTTTGAGATATCAATTTGATGCTTTATTTGTGTAATATATATCTGTATGTATATATGGGTGCACACACACACACACACAAATATATATATGTGTGTGTGTGTGTGTGTTTATATGTTTATGCTTGTAAAATTAATGATGTAATTGCAAAATCAAATATAATAGAGTAATAATCATTCAAAAAGTAAGACTAAGCTTACCTAGGAGTTTTGAACCTGAGTCCTCCTAGTAGTTAGGCTAGTTAGTTTCTATTGGGTTATGTGAATTTCTTGAGGATTATTTTCACCTTTGCTCTTTTATGCTCTTGGTGAGTTAAATAAGTAAATAAATATAAATAAAACCTTTAGTTATGTTTTTGGGAATTGTTTTAATGTTTTTAAAACCAACTATAGTAGTTGGAGTCGTTGCTTCCCGTAAAGAAACTCCTCCAACTATATGGTTGCATTTTGATATTTGGATTATGTGAGGAGTTTGGGAGAAGAAAATTGGATAATCATTTCAGAGAAGAAAATTTTAGAAGTATGAAATAGTTGGAGTTAGGGTTTCTCTGTGATGAAGGAGGAGTTTTATCTCAGGAAAAAAAATAGAAATATTACCCAGAAGGAGAAAAGCCATCAGGAAGCTGGAAGGAGGTGTTGGTTCATACGGGAAGTAGAGGTTGCTCAACTTTGGAAAGGTTTCTCTACAGGAACCTAGGTAGGATCTGGAACCATAGAGAAATATTCCTTTTGTGTTTTGGTGTGTGTGTGTGTGTGTGTGTGTGTGTGTGTGTGTGTGTTTAGTAATGTTTTATATTCATTTCTTGAAAGTTTATGTGGTGGGAATCTTTTGAAAGATGGGGAATAGTGTATTGATTTATTCAAGAAGAATAATGTTAAATAATGATATAATTTCCTTTTACTCTCTGTGGGAAGACTATGGTTTCTTTGCATATGTAAATGCTACTTTATTTTGTGTATTTAGGTTTCAAGGAAGATTGGGGAGTTTAGGTATGTATTTTTAGGATGTTTCATGAAGTTATGCAAATGGTTATTTTTACACTATGTTTATGCAAATTTTGGATATGTTTTGTCAATTGTTTTTGTTCTGTTATTTTGGTCTGCATCTTCTAGTTGGATCTTGTTCTTTGTCTTCTTCCTTGTTCCCATTTGAATGTTCAATATATTTCATATGGTAGCACAATAAGTTGTTCTTAGTATGTCTTGTATATGACATCCTTGTTATCTTCCTTATATTTCTTGCTATTAAGGATTAGGACTCATCTTAAGGGTCTAAGTAAATAGGAGAGTTTCTTTAAAATATAAATCAGAGCATTTCAAATGTTCTCTTTTTTTTTGGTATGTTTTGGCCTAGGGAACTAGATACTCTAGGTGAGTGGCACACCATAGGTTCTGGAACCCAAAGTAGTTGCCAGGGAATCCTATGGGTGAGTTTTTAAACAAGTGATAACATAAAATTAACTTGGGAGGGGGGTTTCAAAAGATAATGATATATATATATATATATATATATATATATATATATATATTTAATGACTAAATCCACATAGACCTGTTGGAGTACCAGTAACATGGGTAACTACCAAGCTGGATCCTTAAACTTTGAGAGGGGACCGATGTTACATGGTTTCCAAGGAGGATCCCAAAGAACAGTCTGTGTGATGACACTCACCTAGGTAGTATTATAGAATCTAAACCTTTGGTGGATAGTATGGTAGTTCTTTTTTTTTTATGACTTTTCTCTTTTGGTATTTGATTACAGGGTTATTTTTCCTTAGATTTCCTTAGGACTTGAGAGTAATTTGGTTCTATCTCCTAGCACAGGGGGTAGACCTTCACAGGTTTCACATGGTTGGGTGGAAAATCTCTTTGAGGTACTATTCATGGTTCGTGTCTTGGCTTAGATTCATATTTATTTCGTGATGAAGCATTCCTTTAAAACTTTATTATACTCCTATCCATTGTAAATAAAGATGTAGAGATCTATTGTAAGCCCTTGGGGAATTTGATGTATTTGTATTGAATATTAAAGAAAAATAAATGTAATTTGGGAAGGGTAGCTTTAGGGACATCAAAGGGAATGTTTATTTGGAAATCAGAAAATTGTAATAAAGGAATGTGATTGTGTATTTTATATCCTATCTCTCTTGAAATGAAAACTGGAAGAGAACTATTTATGTTTTGGAAATACAAATGAATTATTTGTAGGCAAGGTTAATTGCAAAATAAATTAAAGAAAAGGGTAAATTTGTTTAGAATTACAATATATTTAATTTATGTCTCCTTTCAAAAAATCTAAATACAATGCAAATTAGGAAATTTAATGAATTAATTAAGATAATTTATAGAATCAATTTTTTTTTTTTATATATTCATTGAAATCATTTAAGGGGAACCTTTAAGGACATGTTCATTTCTATAATTCTAAAATAGTCTTAGTAATGTTGAAAAAAAAATTAGTTTCTATCTTTGTACGTTAGGCCTGATCCTTATTGGTTCCCTGACAAAGACATTAAAATCCAACAACCCTATTATGTGTGTAACAAATATCGACTGGAACTCTCCAATGGTGCACACACATATTTTGCACTACTACCAGACAAATTCAAAGATATTTTCATTGGGGAGGCTTTATTTTAGGGCTCTATTGTTATCCTCAAGGACTATTGTTGCAAGATGCTACACACCTTCACGTAAGCCCCTGTCTTTACCACTACCATATTTAAGTTCTTGATTTCCCAACTAAAACTACTTGCTAAATTGTCACTCTTAGTTGAGAACTTTTATATATTCTCAAACAATGTAGCTATAGTTGGAACTCCATTACCACTCCTTCAAATAACTAACTACATTGACTTTCAACATATGAACATGCCTCAAAGTATTCTCAAACTACAAATTATTCCATAAAAAATATGGCTCATTTTCAACTATTCCCCATAAAATCATTGAAACCATACCATAGACATTGGTCCTGGTGGAACCCAAATTTATAGACAAATTTGCATATACAGATAACTCAGGGAAGTATACTCTATACACATTATAGGGATTTATGTATTTTGTACCTTTCTATTTCATGAACTATGCTATTGTTGAATTCTTAGGTCTCTCAATGTGCATATTCATATTCAAATTCATAAATATAGTCATTGCATGTTTTTAGAGATTTTTCCTAAATTTAACATTTTATTATATTATCTTCGCGTAGACCTGTTTTATGTTTTGTAGGTTTTATCCCCATGATTATGCTGCATCTCCCATAGAAGTTATTATTTGCATCACCATGGTTTCAGAAAATGGTTGCTTTATTTAGTGTTTTGTTAAGCATTATACTCAGCAACATTATATCCCACATTGATCTGAGAGTTGAAGTATCAAGTTAATTATATTGGGATTTTTGGAGGACATGGTTCACATTATGGATGACTGGACACATGGCTGTATGTTAGGATCATTGATTAAACCTCAAAAAATATCAAAGGTTGGCATGATCCCCTAATCAAAATTTAATAGACCTTTATCCATTGAGGAATCACACCTAGTTGACAAGTGTCCGCTGAGACCTCGCCTGAGTTAGGCCAAAAATAATTAAGTATCAAGTAGATCAGATTTAATCTAACAGTTGGCAGGATTCCACCATCAGGAAGTGAACAATCTTTATCCATTACGGAGTCACACATTGTCACCACATGTCCCGGGCCCACAAGTTCTAAGCAGCGAAGATGGAAGAACTACGGTTAAAGAACGACGAAGATCGATGGTTATCATGATTCCACTAAGAGAAGATGCACATTGTTTATTCTTCATCGGATTACTCTTGATCAAAAAGTGTCTTGGGATTGTAAGTGTTCTGAGCAATGAGATGGTAGGGATATCAGCTGGTAGTATTGGATTGGTCAAATACCTTAATGAGTAGGCATGTCATTTTTTAAGTCAGTTAAAGTACATGGTACTAAAGCCCTTTTCTTTTAGCACATGGGTATGATCAACAGTGGTGTTTTAACTAAGAAAAAAAGGTGATCAAGTTTTAAAAGAGGATTAAGTTTGATCTATAGTTAGAGCATGCCAAAGATTAATGGCAGGCATGATCCTATGATCAAAAGATGCACGTCATTTATCCTTCGTGGGATCATGTATGAACAACACGTGTCCTGGACCCACAGGTTATAAATAGAGAGGATCAATTGTTAAAGTGATGAAGGGTCAAGGAAGGAGAATCCCCGATGGATATGTCCTAGCCCCCAACCAATAACCACACAATGGAATATAAATAACAACACAGATATTTATATCCACACAATGCAAATACTCATAATAGAATCATTATATTTTCATCCAACATGCCCGGCTGTAAGGCCTTCCGAGTTACGGCCAAATACAATGCAATTACAATAGAAACTCTGTAAGATCTCACAAGATCCAAATGAAACCCTAGCTAGCCCAGATCCACACACTGGTAGGAGCCCCAAAGGAAGATCTAAACTTGTACTTGCAAGTCCACCAAGCAATCCCTTTGTCCCCCAAGCCGCAGCCACTAGCTCTTCTCAAAACTCGATCCTCTACCTCTTCCTCTTCTCTAGGATGAATGAATGATCCTAGCTAGTCCAGATCCACACACTGGTAGGAGCCCCCAAGGAAGATCTAAACTTGTGCTCGCAAGCGACCAAGCAATCCCCTTGTCCCCCAAGCCACAACCACTAGCTCTTCTCAAAACTCACTCCTCTGCCTCCTCCTCTTCTCTAGGATGAATGAATGAATGACTAAAGAATTCCCCCACAACCCCTACTTATACCAATCTAAGCCACGGGTCGGCCCTGAACATAAATTAAATACAAATACCGAAATTAAATGCCACAAGTCGGCCAACAACAACAATTAAATGCCCAAAATAGCTGTCTTAGTAAAATCACAATATCTCCTAGCTCCGGATGAATTAGGACTCATGCTTCAAACCGTAGGTAGAAATCTAGGCCCTCTTCAATCCCTGAAATTTTCATCCTCTAAATATTTGTGGAAGATTACTTATATGGCTTGTAATAGGCACAAAATTCCTAAGCAAGGCCAATCTCCTCCCGGTCCATGCCAAGCAACCAAGACCATGCCAAGTTCCATTAAATACATCAAAACCAATTACCAAAGACCCA
>MU224811.1:198721-225937 GCA_018584345.1 Thuja plicata | reverse complement strand
ATCCATATCACCAACATATGGATCATCACCCTTAGCAACCTGATTATCCATGACCAAGTGCTCCACAATTTCCATGTCAGACTCAACCAATTGATCATGAAAACCAATCTCAACCACAGCATCAACACGGTTAGGAAGCTCCTCAGCAACAACCACAAGTTTCTCTACAGGTTCCATATCAGACTCCAGACACTGATCAACAAAACCAACTTCCATCTTAACCTTGCTATGCCCTCTTCTCTCTTGAACAAGTCTTCTAACCAGCCAGAAAACTCACTTCTTGATCGATAGACTCCAGCTCCACGGTTTCAAGATCTCTCAAACTCTCTTATGAAATTTATCCAAAGATGGATCACTCTCAACCATCCGTTCCTTAAATTGATTAGTCAATATAGCTTCCATCCGAGCAAAATTCTTTGAAATATTCTTCTCCACCACATCATGGAGTTTTTCAATCATCGCAGGGTCTAATCTTCTTAGAGCCATCTTCTAAGATCTTCACAAACCCTCTGCAATGAATCACTGACTAGATCCAACCTCTACTGCAGGTCCTGGTGAAAATTGCCTCACATTCGACGCTCTGTCCACACACTAAAGAATAACCACACTCTGATAAAATCCACCCAAGGTCCTGGTGCAAACTGCCTCACATTCGGCACTCTATCCACACACTCAGGAACAACTATGCTCTGATAAACTCCACCCAAGGTCCTGGTGTAAACTGCCTCACATTCGGCGCTCTGTCCACACACTCAGGAACAACTGTGCTATGATACCACTTAATGAAGGGTCAAGGCAGGAGAATCCCCGATGGAGATGTCCTAGCCCCCAACCAATAACCACACAATGGAATATAAATAACAACATAGAGATTTATATCCACACAATGCAAATACTCATAATAGAATCATTATATTTTCATCCAACATGCCCGACTGTAAGGCCTTTCAGGTTACGGCCAAATACAATGCAATTACAATAGAAACTCTGTAAGATCTCACAAGATACAAATGAAACCCTAGCTAGCCCAGATCCACACACTGGTAGGAGCCCCCAAGGAAGATCTAAACTTGTGCTCACAAGTCCACCAAGCAATCCCCTTGTCCCCCAAGCCGCAGCCACTAGCTCTTCTTAAAACTCGCTCCTCTACGTCTTCCTCTTCTCTAGGATGAATGAATGATCCTAGCTAGTCTAGATCCACACACTGGTAGGAGCCCCCAAGGAAGATCTAAACTTGTGCTCGCAAGCCACCAAGCAATCCCCTTGTCCCCCAAGCCGCAACCACTAGCTCTTCTCAAAACTCACTCCTCTGCCTCCTCCTCTTCTCTAGGATGAATGAATGAATGACTAACGACTTCCCCCACAACCCCTACTTATACCAATCTAAGCCACAGGTCGGCCCTGAACATAAATTAAATACAGATACCGAAATTAAATGCCACAAGTCGGCCAACAACAACAATTAAATGCCCAAAATAGCTGTCTTAGTAAAATCGTGATATCTCCTAGCTCCAGATGAATTAGGACTCATGCTTCGAACCGTAGGTAGAAATATAGGCCCTCTTAAATCCCTGAAATTTTCATCCTCTAACTATTTGTTGAAAATTACTTATATGGCTTTTAATAGGGACCAAATTCCTAAGCAAGGCCAATCTCCTCCCGGTCCATGCCAAGCAACCAAGACCATGCCAAGTTCCAATAAATAAATCAAAACCAATTACCAAAGACCCAAATAGGTCCACACAACTCTATAAAATCCCTCAAACATGAAAATAAGTCCACACAACTCCATCAAATCTCCCAAACATGCAGGATAGCCAATTACCCTGGGATGCTCCTGCATCATAAAGCAAGGAAAGGATCGACAGTTGGCATTATCCCATGATCAGATAATGAACATCCTTTATCCACCATGGGATCACGCAATGATGACACATGTCCTCAACCATGAAAAGGATAAGATGCTTTGATGGCACCGTTGACGTGGATTTCTTAATGTCATTTATAATATATTTATTATTTTTTTGCACGAGTTAGGGTTTTGTCAATTATTTTACACGTCATCATTTTCCATGCAGGGTTACAAGGATGGAGAGTACCATGGATGTGTCTGATAATCAAACAATGTGATCTTCATGAAATGAATAGGATGAGGACATGGAAATGTTCTTAAACAAATATTCACAAGGATAGAAAATGCTTGAGGATGGTTGACAACATAGGTGGTTATGTTCTTAATACTGAAGTTGTTGAAGATACCAATGATAGTATCCATTATAAAACATAGTATATGGATGAATATGTGATTGAAAGCACCATAAGAATCATAAAAAAGTATCATTATTTAAATTTTCGAGCAGAAAAATCACAAGTGATTTTCTAGCGACTTTTAATTTGAATCCCAATGGTTGACAACCATTTTAAAACAAGGATGTAAATCATTCCTTAATTGTAACTATGATGTTCAGTTGTTGATCTTAGGGTTAAGTTTTAGTTATGAAGAAACACATTGGTCTGAAGCTTGTACCCATTAATTGGATATTATATAAATAAGGATTCCAAGACCATATGAAATATAATATTATCATTATTATTATTCCTAGTTTGAGAATTTGATTACAACTCCAACATGTACTCGAATATAATCTTATTTCAAAATCAATAAAAGATAAGTGTTTGCTCTATCACTTGTGGTAAGAAATTTTCATTCATTTCAATTAGTCTCTGGCACTTATTGAAGTAAGATTCAATTGATATCCTTGCAATTCTTGTGTAGAGATTTTACATGTCTTATATCCATGTTTGATTATCAAGGAGTTCCTGAAAAGTTAGTGTTTCCACCATCATGTTCAATTGGTTTCCCAACCAAAGGAGTTAAATTCATTTGAACTAGTAAGGATATAAATAGGAATAATTTATATGTCTCTATAGCATTTGAATAGTTTATCATGTTGGAATATATACTATCTTGTAGGGTTGTACATAGGATTGAAAGTGAATTGACTCTATTGAACCCAAGTTGAAATAGGCAATGATCTTATCAGTTATTAGATATAGTCATTTGATTCATTGTTAAATTTTTTAGAATTCTATCTATCATTCATTCAATTTACGCATATTTTCAAAGCATTCTTATAATTAAAAAAATCATTTTTAGTCTTGCATTTTATGTTGTATTGATTACAGTTTGATTTCTTTCAAGTTCCCTTGCCATACTTGAGAGAGAAGGTTTGAATTGTATTCTGTCTATTATAAAAAAAAATTCAACCAACATAATAAGGTTGAGGTATAGGCCTACCAACCTTGCAACCTGCAGAGCCAGAATTGTAGAAGTTCCAACCTTGCCTTAGGTTGAGACTTGTTAGTTGGTCAATTCGCTTGGGTTTCCCAACATTAGATTGGCAAGTCCATAGGAAATCCAATCTATCGATTTGACCACCAACAAATTGGTGACTCTGGTAGGGAGTTGTCTATGAAAGAAAATATTGATGATTACCTAGAAGCTATGATGATGTAATTAAGACTCTACTAGAGATAAGAACCCAAAAGAAACAAGTATTTTCCTTCTAGAAAGAAGGTGGTGACTCTATTTAACAAAGAATTTTAGTCAATGACTTCACTGAGGGAGAATACCTACAAGGAGATAAGAAGGTGGTGACTTTGTATTTCAATTTTTTTTAATTTCTCCACTGAGGGAGAGATCTTGGAAGGAATGAGTATTTATCCTGTAATTAGTAATAGAAGATCTATTACATGATGTTTAAAATTCTATTCAATTTGTTTTTGATTCCTATTGATACCAGACCTTTGGATCTTAGAAAGTTTCAATCCAGTTCTAATGAATTGTTTTCAAAGCTTTCACAGAGGGTTCCTAAATTTTATGGATATTATGATGAATCATCTCTTGATCATTTGGATGCTTTTCATATATTCCTTGACGATTATGAGGTCAATACAGAAGATGATGCCATGAATTCGTTTGCATGGTCAATAAAAAATAATGCACATAAAGAATATGAATTACTACCTACACAGATTATCTCATCGTGGAGGTCATTTGAGCAGTGGTTTCTTGATGTCTTTCATGATGCAAGTGAGGAAGAAGATAACGTGTGCTATGAATAGGATGAAAATCATAATTACATTATGGAAGAAAAACCTTATATATCTCCATTGGATGCATTTTTCAATTTGGAAAGGTATGAATGTGAATCTATAGCACGTGTTCATAACATTGGTAAATATTTATCAGGAAATACCTTCAGACATCAATCCTCCATGCAAGAAATTCTTAAATAAAAGTCATGAATTGAAAATCTCATGTGACTCTAGTTTGAAGCTTTTGTTTAACATAATGGATGAAGAATACCTAGATGGGGATGTTTCACAAGAAGTTGACTATGACAATCTAGAATTGTACCATTTGTCTAAATTACATAGTGAGGAAGATGAGTACACTAGTCATACAAAAGATAAAGAAGCATCCATACTTGAGAACCATGATGTCACTTGTGTTGAAATAAATAAAAATGAAAAAAATGATGACACAAAGGAATAAAATTTGGATCAGGTTAAAAAAGAATATGTACATGGTGAAATTTCTATGGAAACAGGTATCAATGACCATGATGATGAGGAAGAAGACCTTCTCAGTATAGAATAAATATCAGATTTATTAGACATGGAATATCAGAAACATGTTCAGATAAATAGTGCAAGTTTTTTCTTATTCCACCAGAATGAACAAACTAATGAATTAGTACACATAAGAGAGGACAAAATTTCTGTAGATAATGAAGATATTGGCTTGGTTAATGAAGTACATGAAGACACTCGAAAAGATGATCCATCTAGTGAAAGTGTGCATTATGATTAGCATACAGGAGAGGATACATGTAAGAATGAGCTCAAAATTCTTCCAAATCCATTATATAATGAAACAATAGAAAAAGATCATGTAAACTATTGCGATAATTTTTTCAGATATGTTTTATTTGCATATTTAAATCCATTATATGACAAAGGTAAAGTATGTTCAGATAGTATGGTTAGTATATTGTGTTTTGAATATGAATGCTATAATGTTGAGAGTATGATATCATAAATAGAAGAATGGGCCAAAGGAATATGTGATGTTTCAAATATTGAAACCATGGAAACTCTAGACAAAAATATTGATCTGAAAGTTTTAGACATGTGTAAGGAAGAAGATGTTCTTGGGGAAAATTTCTCTCCCAGGATAAGTGCATAGTGAGAAATTGAATCATAAAGAAACAAAAGAAATAAAAAACATGAGAAATTTAAATATATCGATAAAGTTGATTTAAAAAGTTTTCTCGAGGAGGAAGGGCATAAAAAAAGGATAGGGTTTCTCAATAAATGTCCAAGAAGACATGAAGAATGATTAAGGAACAAATGAAAAATCTATAATTCATCACAAAAGGTGAATAAAGGTCTTACAACCAGGTTTGAAGAGGAATGCAAACATAAAAATCCTTCTCTGATTCAAAAGTTTAAAGGGAAGTCAGCTAATCAGGAGATGATGTATAGTGAGATAATAAGTGATAATATTCTCAAGATGTTCATATTATTGCATGATCACAATTGGGTCTTTGATAGAGGAAAGGAATGTAATTATTTTTGGGGGGCCTAGGGCCACCCAATGAAATTATCACAGAATAACACTATATCATCTTCTTCTCCAGAGACTACTGAGATCTTACTGTGTCCATTTATGAACACACATCCCCAGAAAGAGCCACTGGTAGAACCCAAATTTATAGTCAAATTTGTATGTCCAGATAATTCAAGGAAGTATACTCTATACCCATATCATAATGATTTATGTATTTTGTAGCTTTCTATTTCATGAATTATACTATTGTTTAATTCTTATGTCTCTCGGCCTGCATATTCATATTCAAATTCATAAAAATAGTTGTTGCATGTTTTTAGCGAGTTTTCCTAACTTTACCATTTTATTATATTATCTTCACATAGACCTGTATTGTGTTTTATAGGTTTTATCCCCATGATTACTCTGCATCTCCCACATAAGGTCTTGTTCTCATCACCATGGTCACAGAAGATGGTTGCTATGTTCAGTGTTTTGTTAAGTGTTATACTTAGCAACATTATCCCACATTGAGCCGACAGTTGTAGTATCAAGTTAATTATATTGGGCCTTTTGGAGGATGTAGTTCACGATGTGGATGACTGGACACATGGTAGTATGTTAGGATTGGTGGTTAAAGCACAACAAACATTGACGGTTGGCATGATCCCTTGATCAAAAGTTGAACGACCTTTATCCATTGAGGAATCATGCCTAGATGACAAGTGTCCAATGAGATCTTGCGTAAGTGGGGCCAAAAAAAAATCCTTGAGAAGATCAAAGTTATTTTGAGTGTTGGTAGGATTTTGCAATCAGAAAGTGAACTATATTTATCCATCGTTGAATCATGCATTGTCACCACATGTCCCAGGCCCACAAGTTCTAAGCAGTGAAGGTGCAAGATATACGGTTGAATCTTGGAAAATATTGAATATTGGCATGATTCCGCTAAGAGAATATCAACATTTTTTATTCTTCATGGGATCATGCCTGCTCGATAAGTATCCTAGGTTGGCAAGTGTTGTGAGACATGAGACAACAGGGATAATAGATGGTAGTACCGGATTGGTCCAATAGATTGATGAGGAGGCATATTCATTTTGGAAGTTAGTTGAAGTATGTGCTACTAAATCCTTTTTCTTTTAGCATGTGGGTATGATCAACGGTGGTGTTTTAACCCAGCGGAAAAGGTGATCAAGTTTTAAGGGAGGCTTAAGGTTGATCGATATTTGATTATGAAGGAGTTCATGAAAATTTAGTGTTTCCATATTCTTGTTCAATTTATCTCCCAACTAAAGGAGTTAAATTCATTTGAACTAGCAAGGATATAAATAGGGTTAATTTCTCTGCATCTATAGCATTTGAATAGTTGATGGTGTTGGAATATATACTGTCTTGTAGGGTTGTACATAAGATTGAAAGTGAAAATCTATTTCCCAAGTTGAAATAGGCACTCATCTTAGTAGTTATTGGATATATTCATTTGATTCATTATTAAATTTTTGCCATATTCTATCTAGCACTCATTCAATTTACACATATTTTCAAAGCATTTTTACAATTAACAAAACCATTTATAGTCATTCACTTTATCTTGTATTGATTATAGTTTAATTTATTTCAATTGACCTTGTCATAATTGAGAGAGAAGGTTAGAAGTGTATTCTATCTGCTATAAAAATCTCCAACGAACAAAATAAGGTTGAGGTATAAGCCTACAAGCCTTGGTCTTGCAGAGCCATAATTGCAGAAGTTCCAACCTTTCCTTTGCTTGAGACTTGTTAGTTGGCCAAATCACTTAGGTTTTGAATCATTGGATTGGAAAGTCTATAGTAAATCTGATCTATTGAATTGAGCACCAATAGGTCTGTAGATGGTCGAGCATTAGGAAAAACACCAATCCATGAGTTCAAAAATGCTACTCATGAAGGAAAAATTTTGGTTTTGAATTTTTAGATAAAGACACCTCTGAAATTCATATAAATTATTTTAATTAACTAGTAGATGAGTTCTATGATAGTTCTGACCCTAGTTGTCTATACAAGATCTCTGGTGCTCGCATAAAATTTGCAGATACAAAATAAAGCAGATCAACAAATCCTTACGAAATAGTCCTGCTAAACTCATCTATCATAACTCCTTCCACATGTCCAGACTCTACAATACCAAAGCATAGTTTCCATTTAAAGAGCATAGAATCATTAGATGAATTTCCTATTGAATCCCTTATATATTTCATTGGTGTACTTGTATCTAAAGCTCCTCCATCAACCATATACAAAAACAAATGGTGCCAAGACTAAGAAATATATAGCAACAATAAAAGACATGTTAAACTGTACCATAAATGTTACACTATGAGGTCACCGCTGTGATGTCGAAGGAAAAAAAATCTATGATATGTTCATCAAACCAACCCCAATTATAATTTTGATCAAATCTATACATATAATATCATGGAATGGAAAAAAACTTGATAGAACCTTTTAAACCTCTATTATAATCAATCTAACTTTGTCTGAAGCATCTTCATTAAAAATATGGTATACAAATGTAGCGAATGACCAACCCTACATATCCTTGTCAAAAGGCCATAGTTCCCCACCCAATTTTTCTGATCCAATAGATATATATACTATTATCAACAAATAATTGTCCAACCCACACCCTATTTATGTACAAGAAAAAATCACTAAATTGCATTTGGACAAATTTTACAACCTTCTTGTTCACTAGTAGTAGACAACAAAAATGTAAGAAAAAAGTTGTGTCCCAAATGTTCTACTGAGCTCTTTGAGTGTGGTTACAACTACATGTGTATGCACCCTAAAATGGTCGCCTAGACTATGGGCCCCATTTATCATTTTTAGCAATTTATCAAATTTCCTAAATCAATGCTTTGCACCATTTTCATTTCAACTCAATTTCTTTGATCAAATTGTAATTAATTCAATTATTTCAATATTTCCTAAGGTTTTATCATTTTTATTTAATTAAAATATTTAATCTCTCTTTTAATTAAATAAAATTCATCTTATTTAATTAAATTAAATTTCTCCCATTTAATTAAATAAAATTCTTATAATTTATTTAATTAAAAGAAAACCCCTCTTTTAATTAAATAAATAAAAATTAAATAAAATCCCTTTTTCTTCACATCCTCGTAAGTGGTGGGCTTTTTGCCTCTTAATCATAGCCTTTGATTTTTACCTCTTAATCTCTACCGTCCATTTCTCTTTAAAAGGAGACCTCTCCTTCTCATTCATATATCATCTTTTTCATAGTATTGTTATGCTGTAGGTTTGGAAAGCAATTTTGGAGGAGGATTTGAGCACTCAAGATTGGATATTGCAACTTCTCTCTTCTTGTCATCTTCCTCTTCCATCCATGGCTCTTCATGTAGATTAGATTCATATTATATTAGCTTGCATATTTCCCTTCATAGATTAATCATGCATTGTTATCATTTAGATTAATTTTCTTTTATGCATTGCAATCATATAGAGTAGATCTCATTTTCATGCATTGAATCTCTCATTTCATCGTGTACTTGCATGGGCACAACTAGGTCAATCTAAGGGTCTCCATTACAAACCTTTGCACTCCATGACTAGAGCGCTATGAGTTGATATTTGAGGCCTCATTCTTTAGCAACCTTGAATGGAGTGACCCATAGAAGTGTGATACAGTTTCATCACACATTTTTGGCACCCACCGTGGGGCATGAAGATCCTGATTTTCCTTCATTTTATTCAGATTTTCAGATTTTATAATCTTTACATGGTTATTTTATTGAAGTTTTTCAAGCCTAACCCTGGTGTAGGATGAGTTGAAGACAAAACCTGGGATTTTTTTAAAGATTTGATCATATCTCCCAAACGGCTTGGAGTTTTGGTTTGAAATTTTTTTTTTGTAGGTTGGCATTGGCTCATAGGTGTCTCAGTTTGAAAATCAGATTTTTTCAGATCATTTTTCCTTGATTTATAATTTTTTTATGATTTTTTATGAAAATTCATTTATGGTCGCAAAATAGCAAATTTTTAGGAAAATTTTATATTTCTGGAAAGCTCTTGGAATTCTACAGGGAGTATGTTCTCTGTGTTTTTTGTTTTGATGACAAATAATGGCTTAAAAATCAAATCTTTAAAAACTGGTCTATTTTGATAAATAGGGTCCCTAGGGCACAAATCATAAAATATTGCTAAAAAATTTACATTTTTGGAAAGCTCTCTATTTTTTTAACAGGGGTCTCTTCTTTGCATTTCTATTTTTAGGGCCAAAATCATAGCAAACAAATCAGATTTTGTTGACTAGGTCAAAAATCAAAATTAAAAAAAGGGCATTTAATGATTAGCTTGCACTTATTTTTCACATCATTCAATGCTTGATGTGAGTTTTCATTTGGATTATTTGTTGGTTATTATTGCTCCTAACAATTGATTTTCAGATCTAACCCAAGGGTTTGCATAAGTTGAATATACATTGCATATCTTGTTTGCTTGTCTTGCTTATTGGAGAGTTTGTGGGGATTGATTGGACTTGCATGGATAAATAACAAAATGATTTACATTGCATTGGATTTGAGGTATTTTATTTATCTCTATAACATTTGTATTTTTGAAATAAAATGAACATCTCATGTATTTAGCTTTAGTGTTTTCTTGCTTTCATAGATCACATTTCCAATTGGTGCTCTAAAAATGGACCTAGATTTTCTTTCTTGCATACATGTTTCACATAGTAATTAGGCCCTATGAACACTATTTGTGGAAATCTTGAGAGAGTGGGCTTCATTCGCTTGTCTTACATGTGAAGCTCTTCTTGACAATAGATCCCCTTGTAGGTAGGGAAGGATTTGTTTTTATCTCATTGGTCAACTTGGTTTGGGCTTCAACTTTTGGCGATACTTTCTCGCTTTGGGGAGATTGGTGTCATTGGTTGTTGTGTGAACCTTGAATGAGGTGATTTCAAATTAGTCAGTCAATTGATCTTGTTTTCTATGTTTGGGTGAGGTGAAGAGGCTAGAGGATTATGCTCTTTTCCCTTTTGGGAGAATCAGAAACTTGGAACCCTTGAATCCAAACCAAGTCCCCATGTGGTCCATATTGTGAGTCTTCCTTGTTAGAGAGGGTTAACCATAGTGGAAATTCCCTTTATTGGGTAAACCATGTGGATGGAACCTCAAGTGGTAATAGCCATTTTCGCCATGGTAGCAACAACTGCTATATAAATGTCCTTGTGGAAGAAATCTCCACGGGTGTAGTTTCTTGTGGGTTGTCAGATCTCTTTAGCAGCTCCTGATTGATTAAATTCTTGGACTATGTCAAAACCTCGATGCGCTGGGATTGGATTTCACCCACTTGAGATTGCAAAAGTTGCAAAGTCAATTCATTACTATGAACCATAGTGCAACCAAATTTTTCTTCTCTAGGACTATGTGTGTGATTGGAAAAAAATTTGAGAACATACAAAAGTAGCATTCTTATGGAGTAGAAATACTATGTCACTATCCATGTTCATGTGCAAGGTTGCTTTGTACCTTGCTCATTGTTTGAAGACATTAATTTCTTGAAATCCTTGATTTTTGTCTTGTGTGCCTTATTGATGATAAAAATTTGTTAACGTTTCTAGTTGGTCAATTAAAATGAACAAATCTAAGTTCCTGAGTGATGAAAATTTCAATATATTGTTGGAGATTTGTTTTTGTGCAGTTGATTGATTATATGTTTGTCATTGATGACAACATATAATACATAGTAGTGATTCTATATGTACCTATTAGAATGTTGATATCAAGACTTGCATGGTTAGATACATGTTGTAGACATGTTTATTATTTTATGTTCATACATGCAGATCCAGATATGATGTTTAAGTCAAGTTGTGTAATTCTATTATTGACAGTTACAGTTCTGGAAGAGTATCTATTCAGAGCTGACGTATGTAATGTGTTTCTTGAGTTGTGCCTATCTTTAGGATATGTGTGTGTATATTCATGATTAGTTATGAGTTGATGATTATTATCTAAAGGCGCCAAACATGTTTCAAGAAGATTACAAAGTTAGAGTTAATTTGGTGAGGCCAACTTAGTGAAGTGTCGCATCTATTTAGTTTATACTTGCGCAATTGTAATTATGCTTGCATTCTTAGTAGAGATGACAAGGATGTTATAAAGAGTTGTCTTACAGGTCCCATGATCTTATACTTTGAGGAAGTTACTTATAGAAAGTCATTTGTGATACGTTAAGTGTGAATGATATGAAAAGAGACAAAAGATGTACAGAGCAGAATATTAGATGTAGTTCATTCATCAAGAGTCTATGTGAAGAAGAAGTGAAAGATTGTAATACACTGGAACTGATCAAAACAATAGGTTTACTCTATAGTTCATCATCAGATATAGTGCATATCTATTATATAGAAGGTTGTAGCCTTCACCATTGAAGCAGTGAGCTTTTGGATAATGAGTCCACCACCCCTAACAGGGTTATTTGTAAAAGACTCCTATCCGGGTCCGACCCTTAACCAGGTCACTATACTTATTGCATTGTAAAGTACAACTCCTAACGGGGTTGAAATATCTTCTAACAAGGATTACTATTAACAAGTATAGTTCATTGTGGGTGCTAATTCCCACTGGAGTTTTTACCATTTGGTTTCCCCGTAATCAAATTGTGTGTTGTGTACTATGTTCTCTGATTAATAATTTACTTTGTTGTATTCTTAAGTGAAGGAAGTAAAAAAAAAGTAAAGTTACTGATAACTAATTCACCCCCCCTCTCAGTTATCCTTTGGGACTATCCTTAAAAATTTTATCAGAGCCAAGTGCCTTGGAGAAGAAGCCTAACAGCTTAAGGTAGATCAAATGTCTTACTTCAGAAAAGAGAGCCCTAAGTTCAATGGAGAAAATTATCTAGATTGGAAAAACAAAATGATAACACATATACAGTGTGTTGGCTTTGAGATCTTTGAAATTGATACACAAGAAGTTGTAATTCCATCTCTGAAAGACCTTGCAAAGGATGATGCTACTAATAGACAAAAGGAAACATTTACCAATAATGCAATTACTAAAGAAGCCCTAATCAGTGCCTTATCTGATAGTGAATTTTCTAGGATCAAGAAAATTGACAGAGCATATACCATATGGAAGTATTTATAAGATATGTTTGAAGGAGATATTCAAGCTAAGAATGCGCGCAGGAGGAAATGGAAAAAGAAATACAATATATTTGTTATTGATGACAACATATAATACACATTAGTGCTTCTGTATGTACTTATCAGAATGTTGATATCAAGACTTGCGTAGTTAGATACTTATTGTAGACATGTTTATTATGTTATGTTCACACACGCAGATCTAGATATGATGTTTAAGTCAAGTTGTGTAATTTTTTTATTGGCAGTTACAGTTCTGGAAGAGTATCTGTTTAGAGCCAACGTATGTAACATGTTTCTTGAGTTGCGCCTATCTTTAAGATATGCGTGTGTATATTGATGATTATTTATGAGTTGATTATTGTTATCTAAAGGCACCAAATGTGTTTCAAGAAGATTGCAAATTTAGAGTTAATTTGGTGAGGCCGACTTAGTGAAGCGTTGCATCTATTCAGTTTATACTTGTGTGGTTGTAATTATGCTTGCATGCTTAGTAGAGCCGACAAGGATGTTATAAAGGTTTTTCTTACATGTCCCATGATCTTATACTTTGAGGAAGTTACTTATAGAAAGTCATTTGTGATACACTAAGTGTGAATGATACAAAAAGTGACAGAAGATGTATAGAGTATAATATCAGATGTGATTCATTCATCAAGAGCCTATGTGAAGAAGAAGTGAAAAATTGTAATGCACTGAAACTAATCAAGACATCAGGTCTACTCTACAGTTCATCATCAGATATAGTGCATATATGTTATACAGAAGGTTGTAGCCTTCACCATTGAAGCAGTGAGCTTTTGGATAGTGAGTCCACCACCCCTAATAAGGTTATTTGTAAAAGATTCCTAACAAGGTTCGACCCTTAACCAGGTCACTATACTTATTGTATTATAAAGTACAACTCTTAATAGGGTTGAAATATCTTCTAACATGGATTACTATAAATAAGTATAGTTCATTGTGGGTGCTAATTCCCATCGGGGTTTTTACCATTTGGTTTCCCGATAATCAAAGTGTGTTGTGTACTATGTTATCTGATTAAGCATTTACTTTGTTTTATTCTTAAGTTAAGGAAGTAAAAAGAATTAAAGTTACTGATAACTGATTCACCCCCCCTCTCAGTTATCCTTTGGGACTATTCTAACATATATCTCCCCAAAGAGTGTCATGACATGTTTCTCAACATCCAAATGAACTTAAATGGTATCCTATTGCACAAAATGAGTCTTGGTCTTATTTCTTCCACATCTCTCATGTCTTCCTAGTCTTCCATTTCCATTCTTCTCTTCTCCTTTCATGCTTCTTCCTCTTCTTCCTAAGATCTTCACGTATTCTTGTTTCTTTTCCTCTTATTATCTAGTCTACCTTCTTTTATTTTTATCTCTTCTTCCTTCTATTCTTGATTCCTCCTCTTCCAGAACCATGAGTTCAAAATATCTTGTTATGGAACCTCTCTTGAGAATAGATGATCTCAAACTTGTTGCTCAATTCAAAGAGTGTCGTTTCTCCAAAAATCACTTGGATGATAAATTGAGGACAGAAATATAAGAAAAATCGAATGAGTCAGACGTCTTTGGTAGAATCATAGACATAATCTTGTCACAATCTCCTTCTTCCAAAAATATTTCATCTTCTAATTCTTCCCATCATTCCTCATCATCCAAATCTTCTTCTTCCACTAGATCTTCACATTCTTCTTCTTCACGATCTCATTCTTCTTCTACTTCTCCCAAGAGTCATACTTCTCTTCAAAATGCATACCATAATGAGAAAAGTGATGATCCTTATGATACGCCCATTTTTGATGACTATGATGACTATGATGATGGCTATTATGATAAAATACATAGTCATACTCCTGACACCTCTATTCCTAAGAGTCCTCCTCATTGTGTGCTCGCGCTTACTAGTGATGGGGGTTCACATTGGAGAGATTGTGATGGTGATCCATATGACTCTAAATTTGAAAGAGAATTTGATGATTTTTATGAACAATACTTTGATGATATATTTGAGGAAGACAAAGCTTTCCGTGCTAATTATAAACATAGCTACTACAATAATTCCTCCTCCAAGGATTCTCATGCTGAAAATAAAGATTGTACTCTCAAGAAAGATCATGTTAATGATGAACCATTGTTTTGTGATGATTCCCTTCCATCCTCTACTTCCCCCAATACCCATACATCTCCTAAAGTTGCCAAATCTTCCACAAATCATTCATCTGACAGAAGTCCTAATGCTTTTCATACAGTTCCCTATAGTTACCCTCAAGGGTTACCTCTTAAAAAAACTCAAGCTAACCTTCACTTGGCTACAAATAATTTCAATAATACTAAACCTAAAGAGCCTAAACCTTTATATTCTATAATTCCTACTTTAGCTAATCCTTCCCCATCTCTTCCCAAGTCTCCCATACAATTCCAACATGCTTCCTTGTCCTTAGAAGTGGCTCCATGTTAAGAGGACTCTAAAAATGATAAAGAAAATAACAAAAAGAAAGATCAAGATCAAGAAACCTCCATGTCATCCAATCCTTTTCATGATGTCTCTTATCCATGTCATGGTTCTTTTGATCCCTTACGCCCTTTCTCATTCATTCCACCCTGTCTTAAGTCTCCTCCTAAGAAAGATCAAGTTACTACTTACACCATTGAGCTTATTGACAATCAAAATAACCTTACCCCACTTACGCTTTCCAAAGATGATACTTGCATTAAGGTTATTAAAAATGGTGTTGTTACGTTCAATATTAAGCCTATTGAAAATCAAGAGAAAAATTATGCGCTTATGCTATCCAAAGATCCTTGTCAAGATCAAAGACTTCCATCTTCTTGTTCTACCACTCCATGTTTTCTTCCACTTTCTACTCTTCCTAAGTCTTTTCAAGCTTCAAACAATCCTATCAAAGAATGTGCTCCTATTCAAAATGTTCACAATCCTATTGAAAATCCTAATGCTCACTCTAAAGATGTTGATGTCCTTGGTTTTCATATACATGGCGATGAACTTATTGATTATCCTTTTGCATCTTCCACGTCCATCCTTGGACCTCCTCCACCAATACTATGGGCTTCACTTTTTCCTTCCATCTTGGATCCTTATATCCCTTCACTTTCCCCTCCTAACTCTCCTAATTCGTCATCCATCTTGGGTCCTTACGTCCCTCCATCTCCTATCTTTCCTCAAGATCAACATAGATGCATACCCTTGAATCCTTTTCATCCATCCACCCATCTAAACCAGTCATATTTTTTTCTTCCTCCACAAGTCCCAAGTCTTTTGGAAGAAACTTGAATGTTTAATACAAGAAAAACAAGAAATACAAGAATCCATCTAAAAAAGAAGATCACCATGTCTCCTCTAATCGACATGGGGGCATAAATTCAAAAGATATATCTAAGAAGAAAACTACAAGACAATTATGGGTTCCAAAATCCATCATTGAAGATATTCTCTCTAAATCATCAAAAATAAATGAAAAGCCTATGACTATATGGATTCCAAAGTCTCTCTTGAAAGATTCTCATGTTGAGAAACAAGTGAAGTTGAAATTCAAGCTTCCAAAGGCTTCCACTTCATCTTCTTCCAAAAATATTCTTTCATTCCATGCGCCTAAACTGCAAGCTCTGTTATCCATTCACCATATTCCTTCACATATTCCTTCATTCACATTTCCTCCATCCTCTCGCCACCCTTCAAGGTGTGTGTTGATGTTGATCTTGCCTTCCTTTCCTTCTACCCTTTCACAATCCTTCCATTCACTATCCTTCTACCTTCTATCATTTTTCCTCATTTGTCTATTCCTCCTATCTTCCAATCTAACTCGCTTTGCATAAAACCTTATCCTCCATGTTTCTCTTTCATCTTCCTTTCCCTATCAGCATCTTTGAGCATATCATTTTAGATCCTTGGCATATCATGATTTATCCTTTTAAGGAGCATTATCTAAGGGTAAAAGCACAATAATCTATCACCCCTAAGGACAATTCTAAGCGCTCATTCGTGTCATACTCGACCGAGTCCAACTCGGCCTAGTCTCACTCGGTCAAGTTTATGTGGCACTGAATGGCGCCTACCTGGCCAAGTCGGCTCATGCGTGAGCCAATGGGAGGGCTAGTAGGACTCAGCCGAGTTAGACTCGACTGAGTCAGACTCGGCTTAGTCTACCTAGGTGGCATGCCATGTGGCAGCCAAACCTCCAAAAACGTAAAAAAATCTAGAAGTTTGCACTTCTGCTGGTTTTTTCTTTGCTCAAACTATACAATGTCAAAAAACTAAAAGTGCCCTTTTCTAGATCTTGGAACTTTGATTCTTGAGATATAAAATTTATATTATTTCGACAACAAAACATTTAACAAATTTATTAAAAACTACATGTACGTTATTAAAGTTTTCAGAAGTCGTTGCTTCGGATAATATAAAAAAATTCTAAATCAATTCTTAAAATTGTTAAAATCATAGATAACACTAGAGAAGAGAGTCATCTTCTATAATATGTAATTTATTTGGTTTTTGGTATAGTTTTCATAGGATAAAAATGGCAGGAGAAAAAAACTGTTGATTTTAAGTAAGTTCAACTTTGAATACTTATAATAGGCAAACTATACATCAAAAAAAATTCTTTCTTTTTTTTTGAACTACCTATACATGTCAACTAAAAAATATTTTAAAATTAGAGGAAAAAACAATGTTTTACTTATAATGATTTGGTGGGAAGTAAACTCCTTGATTTACAATTTTTTCAGAAAATGAAAAATAGACCTAAAAATTTCAAAAAAATATTAATTTTGGTTCAATTTTTTCAAAAACAATTATATACATATAATTCATCCTATTTGACATATTTCATCAGTTTACATCATCTTCAAATTCTCAATAGAAATGTGACTTTTATGCCCTTGAAGTTTACAGTTTTGGTGTTGTTGTCCTTTTCCTTTGTAAAAGGGTGACAGATTATTGTGCTTTTACCACTAAAAAGCTTGTCTTCTTCCAAAAAATTCAAAAAATTCAAAAATTCAAAAATTCAAAATTCAAAAATTCAAAAATAAAAAATTAAAGAGAAATAATTTCATCCTATGGTGAAAACCACTCCCTTGTGGCACCTTGGATAGGTACCATGATGAAAACTTGGAAATCAGGCATCATGCATAGTTCTTCTACATCTTTCATCCATTACATATTCTCTCTTTGATCTTGACAATGTTGATCTATACACGAACATTTGGGCTATCTTGTGAGCTATCTTACGATGATCTTGCTTTCATTCCTTTCATGTTTAGCCTTCATATCTATCTTCCCCCATTCATTTTCACCTCTCGCTATCCTTTTCCCCTTTGGTCTTGATTTAATTAAAAAGAAAAAAAAAAGAGTAAAATATGGTGCTATGAAGCCTCTTGACATGTCTACACCTTTAGACTGCATCCTTTCCTGCTCTAGCATTATGTTTTTGTGACTTATCCTATGTTGGTCTTTCATTGCTCGTATGAATGTGCTTTACATGATATTTTTTTCCCTAGCTTGGGTACTCTTGAGGAGTTTTCCTTTGAGGATTTCTTCCTTTCATTCTCCTTCATTTTCTTATCTTCCATCTCTTGCACCAGCTTGCTAATCCCTCCTGTCATCCACTTTGCTAAACATTGGGACTGCACAATGTGATCTTGCTTGGGAGTTTGATGCTCATTCTATCTGGGGGCATCCTTTGCACATAATTATTGATCTTGAAAAAATCTAAAACATGATATATTGTAAAAAATTTTAAAAATCAGAAAATATCCTGAAAAAATGACCATCTTAGTGAAAACCTAGCAATAGGCGCTTTGATGTATCTCAAAAAAATTATGTATTCCAAGAAAATATAAAAAAATTAAAAAATTTAAAAAAAAAAAGAAGAAAAAGTGTCTTGGTGAAAACTTGGAAACAAGCGCCTTGGTAGAAAAAAATAATTTTTTTTTTTATAAAAAGTCCTGAAAAAAAAGAAGAAAAAAATAAAAAAAAATGAAAGAGAAAAAAATTGTAATAAAATCCAAGTGGTGAAAACTTGAAAATGGGTGCTACTTGAGACCTTTGTACACCTGTTTCTTAGCGCGTGTCCGCGATACTTAGCCTTACTCCATCATGCCTTGTCCTTGTTGCCTTGGTCTGGAATTGGTCTTTGTCTTTTTCTAGGGGGCATAACTATGTTAGCTTTGGTCTCTTGGATGCGTTAGTCTTTAGGACGCCTCACAAACAATATTTTTTAGTACCACCCCAACTGTATTTTTCAATACAACCCCTAACATTGAGTGTTTTTCAACACTTATTGGTTTGGTCTTACCCAGTTTTGTCATGTGGTCTTACCTGCTTGCAAGCATTCGATCCTTATCCTCGAAAATCAGTTTCAGTTAACACACTTAAATTTTTAAACACAACACTTAATGCTTGAGCTATGTCATGATATTTTCTTTGTGTGATGACTATTATTGATTTTTGTTGAGTGTCCTTATCTAATAAGTCTCTCTGGGATGCATAGATAGAGGACTTTGGGCATGCAACATGTTTTTATTTGCTTCCTACTTTATGCTTCACTATTTTACAACTGTTCTGCTGGTCATCCTGGCCTCTGTGCCTTGATGCAAACGTGATTTTTCTATATTAAATTGGGTAAGCTAACATCATAGTCATCTTGACCTTTATGTATTTGATGCTTATGTTAGAATCTTTCCACATTCATATCTTCATAGTTGTGCTTGTGACTAGTGATGATTGTGTCATTTTCCGATGTCCGTTAATAATGGGCCGATGATGAAAATAAGTTCCTTAACATTATCGTATGAATGATGAACACAAAGTCCTATGTTATAGTTGCTCTATTGCAAGTACACCTTTGCTTTTTCATGTAGCTTGCATTGTTAGACCTCATGTTGTTAGAATAGTCCCAAAGGATAACTCAGAGGGGGGGTGAATCAGTTATCAGTAATTTTAATTCTTTAACTTCAAAATACAACAAAGTAAATGCTTAATCAAATAACATAGTACACAACACAATTTGATTACGGGGAAACCAAATGGTAAAAACTCCGGTGGGAATTAACACCCATAATGAGCTATACTTGGTTATAGTAATCCCTTTTAGGAGATATTTCAACCATGTTAGGAGTTTTACTTTACAATACAATAAGTATAGTGACCTAGTTAAGGGTCAGACCTTGTTAGGAGTCTTTTACAAATAACCCTGTTAGAGGTGGTGGACTCACTATCCAAAAGATCACTGCTTGATGGTGAAGGCTACAACCTTCTGTATAACAGATATGCACTATATCTGATGATGAACTATAGTGTAGACCTGTTGTCTTGATCAGTTCCAGTGTATTACAATCTTTCACTTCTTCTTCACATAGACTCTTGATGAATGAACCAACTCTGATAATCTGCTCTGTACATCTTTCTTGTCTTTTCGTATCATTCACACTTAGCGTATCACAAATGAGTTGCTGTAAGTAACTTCCTCAAAGTATAAGATCATGGGACCTATAAGAAAAATATTTATAATATTCTTATCGGCTCTACTAAGCATGCAAGCATAATTACAACAGGGCAAGTATAAACTGAATAGATGCGATGCTTTACTAAGTCGGCCTCACCAAATTAACTCTAACTTTGCAATCTTCTTGAAACACATTTGGTGCCTTTAGATAATAATCATCAACTCATAAATAATCATGAATATACACATGCATATCCTGAAGATAGGTGCAACTCAAGAAACACATTATATACGTCGGGCCTAAATAGCTACACTTCCAGAACTATAACTGCCAATAACAGAATTACATAACTTTACTGAAACATCATATCTGGGTTTTCATGTATGAACATAACATAATAAGCATGTCAACAACATGTATCTAACCACGCAAGTCTTCATATCATCATTCTGATAAGTACATACAGAATTGCTATTATGTATTATATGTTGTCATCAATGACAAACATACAATCAATCAACTGCTCAAAACCAAATCTCCAACAATCTCACCCTTTGCCATTGATGGATATATATGATATCAAAAACATCCTTTGTTCATGGTGTCCTCTTTCTTTTATAATCTTATCAATATCCTCATCAAAGATTTCTCTAAACTTCTGCAGTTTCTCTGACTATGTTTTTGTTCCATGTATATACTCCCCCAGAGTATATGCTCCCCCTTAGTACATACTCCCCCTTACTATATACTCCCCCTTTGACATCAATGGAAAAGGGCACCATAAAGCATTAGGCATAGGTACTACTCCAGAAGTAGAGTAGTCAACCAGTCATCAGTCACTTAAGGACTGATGTTCTTGCTACTTCTTCTAAACAGACTCAGGAGAGGGAATTACTCCCAACTTCTCCCTGAGATACTCAAAAGTATCCTTTGATAAGGGCTTTGTGAAAATATTTTCCAACTGTTCTTTGGTACTCACATAGTCCAATTTAACTTCTTTGTCTGCGACCTTTTCTCTTAAGAGATGGTACTTGATCTCTATATATTTTGTCTTTGCATGTATCATAGGGTTCTTAGACATGTTGATAGTGCTAGTATTATTACAGTGAATAACAATAGGATAATCAACCTAAATGCCAAAGTCTTTAACTATCTTCTTGATCCAAACCATGGTTGAACAATTCAATACTGATGCAACATATTCAACTTCTATTGTTGATTGAGAAATACAGTTCTTCTTATTGCTTATCCAAGAAACCAACCTATCTCCAAGGAATACTACTCCTCCTGAAGAGCTCTTCCTGTCATCAATACAACCTACCCAATCTGCATCTGTATACACATCAAGTTGTACATTCTCTTATTTAGGATACCATAAATCATAGTCTATAGTTCCCTTTAGATATCTGAATATCCTCTTGATTGCCATTAAGTGATTCTTCTTGGGTTCAGTTGCAAATATTCCAACAATGCCTACTGTATTAGATATGTCAGGTCTAGATTGAGTTAGATAAATGAGTTTACCAATCATAGATTTGTACAATGTCTTATCAACTGCTATGGAATCATCATCTTTTGAAAGCTTGTTTCCTGTTATCATGGGAGTGCATATTGGCTTACCGTCATCCATCTGAAAGGTCTTTATTATTTTCTTTACATATTTTGACTCATTAATGAATATTCTTATATCTGTTTGTTTTACATTCAATCCCAAAAAGTATTTTATAGGACCAATCATACTCATTTCAAATTCATTCTACATTTCTTTTGCAAATGCTTTACTGAGCTTGTCATTACCTCCAAAGATAATGTCATCAACAAATATGACAACTAATAATAATCCATCAGGTGTCTCTCTTGTTAATAAGTTATAATTTTCTACTCCTTTCTTGAATCCAATCTTGGTAAGATAACCATCATGTCTCTCATACCAAGCTCTTGGGTCCTGTTTAAGACCATAGAGTGCCTTCTTCAATTTGCATACCATGTCTGGTTCATCTGAAAGTTTAAATCCTTCAGGTTGTTCTATGTAGACTTCTTCATTTAAGTCACCATTCAGAAAAGCTGATTTTACATCCATTTGATAAACTTTAAAGTCTTTGAATGTTGTGTATGCCAAAAACAACTTTATGACTTCCATTCTACTCACTGGGGAAAATGTATCAGTGTAGTCTATTCCTTCTCTTTGTGCATATCCTTTACATACCAATCTTGCTTTGTTTCTAACTATTGTACCATCTTCATTCTTCTTGTTTTTGAATACCCACTTTGTTCCAATCACATTTTTGTCACTGGGTCTAGGGACCGATTCCCATGTATCATTTTTAATTATCTGATCCAATTCCTCTTTCATTGCATTCTTCTAATCTGAATCATTACAAGCATCTTCAACACTTAAAGGTTCAATCTGTGAAAGTAAACATACCTCTTCATCCATTGCTAGACTTTTTACTTTTGATCTAGTCAAAATGTTGTTTCTTTGATCTCCAATGATATCATCTTTAGAGTGGTATCTAGATGTGAATTCAGGAACCTTAGGTGTACCTTCTTCTTCTGTAATCTATGATTCTTCTCTACTTGATTCAGGGTCATTGCATGAGACATCAATGCAATCAAACATTTCTTCAATAACAGTATCCTTGCTGCTAGGCCTAGGTTCATCTTCAATCATAGGTGCATATTCATAGTATCTTTCTTGAACCATAAACTTTTCATCAATTTTTACATGAGTACTTTCAATTACCTTTTTTAATCTCAGATTAAAACATCTATATGCTTTACTTTTTGTAGAGTAACCAAGAAAAATACCTTCATCACTTCTAGCATCAAACTTACCAACACCATCATCTCTCTTGATGTAGCATTTTCTACCAAAGATTCTGAAATACTTTACTATAGGTACATTACCAAACCAAAGCTCATAGGGTGTCTTATCTATGCCTAGTCTCAATTGTGTTCTGTTGATAGTATATACTGCTGTGTTCACTACATCTCTCCAGTAGCTGTGCACAACTTTTTCTTCAATCATCATAGTGCACACTATATCAAGTATGATCATGTTCCTCCTTTCTACAATCCTATTATGCTGAGGGGTTCTAGGTGCACTCAACTGTCTTTTAATTCCATGTTCTTCACAATAGTCATAAAACTGATCAGAGGTGAACTCTCCTCCTCTATCTGATCTCAGTTCAGTTTCATCCTGGATTCATTTTCAACCTTAGATTTGAATATTTTGAACTTTTCAAAGGCTTCAGATTTCTCCCTTAAGAATGCAACCCACATCATCCTAGAAAAATCATCAACAAACAAAATTAAATACCTTTCTCCGTAATATGATCTTGTTTGAGAAGGACCACATAAGTCTGTGTGTACCAAGTCCAATTTGTTTTCAGTTGAGTTTTTCTTGCTTCTGAAAGAACTCCTTACATGCTTACCCATAACACATTCCCTGCATATTGTGTCAACTGGTCTTGCAATACTTGGTAGGTCTCTAATTGCCTTGACATTACTGATCTTTACTATGTTATCAAAATTGATATGACATAGTCTCTTGTGCCATAGCCAACTATCATCCACCTTTGCAACAAAACAACTTACATCAGAATTGAGCTGAAAAACATTACCTTTTGTTTTAGAGCCTAATGCAATCATGTCTCCATCCTTGTTGTAAATGATGCACTTGTTTTCTTTGAAATCCAAATGATAACCCTTGTCAAGTAGCTGTCCATACGCTCAACAAGTTATGATGTAATCCATCAACATATAGAACATCATCTGTCTTGTTCTTTCCATCCAAAGGGATAGAACCTCTGCCTATGATAGGTTTAGGAGTGTTGTCTCCAAATCTAACCACACCACCTTTGTATTTGTATAACGGAATAAATCTCTCTTTGTCACCTATCATATGATGAAAGCATCCACTGTCAATGATCCAATCAGTTTTGATGTCTGCTTTGGAAATTAAGGCTAACTCTTGTTATTCCTTTTAATCTTCAATGTCCATTTCCTCAAGAAACTTTTCCATGTCTCTAAGGGAAACAAATCCAATTTCATCTTCTCCTGAATCTTCATTGGTTACACCTTCTTCAACATGATAACATTCCTTCTTATATTTGGGTTTGTAGTCAGATCTGAACTTCTTGACTCTTGAGGGACACTTAGATGCAAAGTGACCAATCTTGTTACATGAAAAGCATTTGAAAGGAAGTTGTCTTTCATATTTTCCTTTACCTTTATTTTCTCTTCTAGCAATCATAGTAATGATTTCTTCGAGTTCTTCTTCAAGTTTTTCTTTCTCATTATGACATGAAATATGTAAGGATTTCTTACCGTGGACTGAGGCTTTGAGAGTTGTTTCACTTTTAGGTTCAATCTTCAATCTTGATATCTCAAATGCAGAGATTTTGTTGATCAAAGTCTCTCTCTTGAAGTCTTGTGAGAATTGTATGGTTTCCTCTAGAGTAGTTATCTTGTTTTCATAGTCTAATGTTAAAGTGGTTAGCAACTTGTCCATTATGTCTTCTTCTGATATCTCTCCACCATTGTTTCTTATTCAAGAGACTGCTTCATTTATCCTTTGATTGTAAGCTCTAATGTTGTCTTCAGGTAACATATCAAGATTGTTGTATTTCTTTTTCCATGTCTTCCTGCATGCATTCTTTTCTTGAATATCTCCCTCAAACATATCTTCTAAATATTTCCATATGGTATATGCTCTATCAATTTTCTTGATCTCAAAAAATTCACTGTCAGATAAGGCGCTGATTAGGGCTTTTTTAGCAATTGCATTATTGGTAAATGTTTCCTTTTGTCTATTAGTAGCATCATCCTTTGCAAGGTCTTTTAGAGATGGAATTATGACTTCTTGTGTAGCAATTTCAAAGATCTCAAAGCCAACACACTATAGATCTGTTATCATTTTGTTTTTCCAATCCAAATAATTTTCTCCATCAAACTTAGGGATTTCTTTTTTGAAGTAAGACATATGATCTACCTTAAGCTGTTAGGCTTCTTCTCCAAGGCACTTGAAGTAAGACATCTAATCTACCTTAAGTTGTTAGGCTTCTTCTCCAAGGCACTTGGCTCTGATACCAATTGTTAGAATGGTACCAAAGGATAAGTGAGAGGGGGGGGGGTGAATCAATTATCAGTAACTTTAATTCTTTAACTTCAGAATATAAAAAAGTAAATGCTTAATCAAATAACACAATACACAACACACAATTTGATTATGGGGAAACCAAATGCTAAAAACCCCAGTGGGAATTAACACCCACAATGAACTATACTTGGTTATAGTAATCCTTGTTATAAGATATTTCAACCCTATTAGGATTTGTACTTTACAATGCAATAAGTATAGTGACTTGGTTAAGGGCCAGGCCCTGTTAGGGGTGGTGGAATCACTGTCCAAAAGCTCACTGCTTGATGGTGAAGGCTACAACCTTCTTTATAATAGATATGCACTATATCTGATGATGAACTATAGAGTAGACCTATTTTCTTGATCAATTCCAGTGTATTACAATCTTTTACTTCTTCTTCACATAGACTCTTGATGAATGAACCAACTCTGATAATCTCCTCTGTACATCTTTCTTCTCTTTTCGTATCATTCACACTTAGCGTATCACAATTGACTTTCTATAAGTATCTATTTCAAAGTATGAGATGATGGGACCTGTAATACAACTCTTCATAACATCCTTGTCAGCTCTACTAAGCATGCAAGCATAATTACAACCACACAAGTATAAATTGAATAGACGCAACGCTTCACTAAGTCAGCCTCACCAAATTAACTCTAACTTTGCAATCTTCTTGAAACACATTTGGCACCTTTAGATGAATATCATCAACTCAACTAAACATGGATATACACATGCATATCCTGAAGAAAGGCGCAACTCAAGAAACACGTTATATACATTGGCCCTAAACAGTTACACTTCCTGAATTGTAACTGCCAATAACAGAATGACATCACTTTACTGAAACATCATATCTAGGTCTACATGTATGAACATAACATAATAAGCATTTCAACAACATGTATCTAACCACACAAGTCTTCATATGATCATTCTGATAAGTACATACAAAATTTCTACTATGTATTATATGTTGTCATAAATGACAAACATACAATCAATCAACTGCTCAGAATCAAATCTCCAACACATGTTAGTTTGCATTTTTAGGCTACATTATGAGTTTGAGAGGGTTTTGCTTCATCTTTCTTGTGCAATTTTAATCAACTATGGTCATGTTTGATCTTAATTTCCTTATCTTCTTTCATGATCTCAATCAAAATTTTCTATCTTAAATAGTTGATTAATTTTGGGGCATTCTCTTTCTTAAGGCAAATTCTCTTTCTTCTCTCCATTTCTTTCCACCTCTTCCAAACTTCTATCTTCCCTTTGCTTTCACCCCACTTCTTATTGTTCTTGTTCTTGTTCTTGTTCTTGTTCTTGTTCTTGTTCTTGTTCTTGTTCTTGTTCTTATTATTCTTCTTCTTTTCTTCTAATTCAACCTTGGGGCATAATTTTTAGTGTCCCATGCGAGGAGATCAGCCATACAATGCCAAGCTACTAGCGTTGGAACTTGAGGCGGTGGCCATGATTGAGGTGGATCGAGAATCAGGAGCGGTGAAGAGGGATAGCGTTATGAAAGGGGTGAAAACATTGATGGAAAGTGAACAAGGGCTAAAAATGTGGGAGAAAGCCAAGTGTTTAAAGGAGTTTTTGAGGTGTAGTCTGGAATCATCTCACAAGGAATTGGACGCTTTTCTCCGCTACATTTTGCATTCGTCCAATCAGCAAGTTCAGAGCGAGTGATCTCAGATCTCAGAAATAATGTTGGAAGGCTGGCTGAATCTAAATATCAGATATGCAAGTGGGTAGCTGAGCCGATTCCAAAGAAAATGTTGTATAAAATTGCAAGCACGTATATTTCGATTTAGAATGAACCAAT